>RJWM01028237.1:0-25845 GCA_004363535.1 Dasyprocta punctata | reverse complement strand
TTTATGATCACAGTTTGAAAATATTTTATTGCATTGATATTTATTTCTATATACTTATATATTCTATGAGACAAAGACACTAAAGTCAATTCCAAGAACAAGAAAATATAAAGCATGTGATATAAAGCATATGATACCTTATACTACATGAGAACAATATGTTTTGTATCATAGAAATATAGGTGATTATATCATGGTGCCATTATCAAAAACTATAATCTTTCTTATTTTTTTTAATAACCATGAGACTACAACTAAAAGTCCAAATTACACAAAAAGGTGCTAATTATTCTACTCAGGTAATCCTTTTTTTGTATAAATATAATGTTTATTTATCATAGTGTTTAGGAAAATAAGTTCACATCATTTGAGAAAACAAAACACTTCACTGTCTGGGTGTAAATCCCATCACAGTACAGCAGATGTACTTCAGATCTCTTTGGTTGGGGGATTAAGTATAGAAATGTTCTGGACCTACTGTGTTCCATCACCTAACAATGTAGTAACAAGTCTGTTCCCAACTCCATGATACACATTCTGATACACACTCCATGATAGTTTCTGTCTGTGTAAGGCACAGTAAAATCATGTTGAGTGTATAATTGGTTGCCTCTAAAGACGCAGCACATGCAACGGAAGAATAGAATTTATTTTTGAGAATATTGAAAGCCAAGAATCACATGCTACGTAATTTTGAGTAACAAAATTTATGATGATAATATTTAATAAGCTTAAATACACTAATAAGAATCAAAATAACCATTAGGCTTTATCATCTAAGCTTTAGGAAGACTTTAAAACATCTTTTGCAAAATAACATTTTCCCCCAGTTTTGCTGAATTATTTTTTATGTGGGATCTACTAAAACATTTTAAAGAATGAACTGTGGCTATGTACTAATGCACACTTGTCTAGGATGTAGCAGGGAAGGCTGTTACACACGCCCAATAATCCAACTCTTAACATACACAATCTAAGGGCACATACAGGAAGAGTAAAGGTCAGTAGTTAAACTATAGATTTTAATCTATGGTTATAAGATCTATCTGTCTTTCACAACACCTGAAAAGCACTGAAACAGGTGCATAACCCAGAGTCTTTAGTATAAATACACATGAGATATGATGCAGTACTACACAGGTGCTCTTGCTTGCTCAAGGAACAAATGCACCATCTCTTCAAATAAAAGACTGTTCTTTATTGATGTAACTAAGAGTTAAATGCCAAACTCTGGCTAGTAGAGTGCATAGATAGGCTCACACCAAAAAAGTCCCACAGCCAGGAGCAGAGGTTGGGGTTTGAAGAGAATTCTTTACTCCTATTCTGATTGCTCTTCCAGCATTGTTAGAGGGTCATCTGAAGCATTTTCAAGAATTGGTTTATGCTAAGAAGGAATTTCTGCCACATGAAGCCCAAGGGCTCCAGTTCTGGCCCTTGGCATTGCAAAATTACATTTGTAATTCTGTGCAAGGAGATCATGGGGTTTATATCATTCCATTCACATGTATTTGGACTACATAGCGATGGAACTGTATTTTACTGAAAGAAAAGAATGGTAAAGTCTTTCTAATGTGCATTGATTCTTATCTGGTATATTGTGCAGCTACCTGAAGTAATTGTAAGGTTATAGTTAAATCATGTTGGGAATATAATTGGGTTTCCTATGCAAAGCTGAGGTTTTCTGTGCTATTTTTCATAAGGGAAAATGAGGGAAGAACTCTAAATAAAAGAGAGGCTTATTATATTTTTGGAAGATGTATAAAACTTACCCCGTTATATGTAACATAGGTAAGTTTTTAAACCTTCCCATCTCTGTACTGGATGACTATTTTAAAATAATTACCAAACTCTTGATATCTGCAGCAACCACGTGGAAAACATCATTTTCATGTCAACTACACTACAGAATCAGGTTACAAGATCATCACACAATCAAAGAAAGAACAAGCTGTATAATACTGTAAAATGGAATAAAACACCAAAACATCTGACTCTGTAGAAACAAAACAAAACAAAATAAAACTTAGTTTCTGCAGTTTAGGAAACTTTACCAATTCCATAAAAACTGAATGCAAGTTCTTTATCAAAATTATGGAGTAAAGATTTTTTTATAGGGCTCTTTGCTTGTGCCTGCAAGTTCCATCTGCAATAACAGCAAAAGTGAAGTACTCCATGGCCCTTGTTCAATACACTCAGTTGATGAACAGGTAGAGATCTATAATGGCTCCTTTGTTGTCATTGTAAAGAAAGTAAGATGTAACTTTTTTATGTTGAACAGCTTTAAATCATCTCTGAACATATCATTTTCTCACTATTCTGGCTTTTCAGAGAATAGAGAGTAATTTACTCACTACACAAATGTATTTGCATTTTGGAGTCCTGATAAAAACTATAAACACAGTTCACAGCATTATCCAGCAAGCTTCTTACAGAAACCCAGAAGATAGCTTTTAAAGAAGACATGATCTGGTAGTGCAAACATGTCATCGTGTATCAAGAACTGCAAAACACTGAGAATGAAGTTCCTGCAGGACAGAATTTTGCTCAGTAGAATATACACATTTGTTCTTTACTTTAAAATGGTTGCTTTCATAACTTGCAGAATTGATTTTACATCATTTTCTGTAATGCAATTGCTGTTATTTTCATTATAATGACAACCATCAGTAATAATTACCTGTTTATCCTTTTGCAAGACAAACATTATAGATAATATTTAGTGAAACTAAATTCTCCAGGCATAATGCAATTTGTGGTGAACTTAACCTTGCTAGATAGTAGAAAGGAAACATCAATGCTTCTGTTGACACTTCTGTGTCTTACTAATAAAAAGGCCACAAGTTAAAAAGGCACATGGAAGTCTATATAAAAAAATATTTAAAAGAATCAGTATTGCTAAATAAAGAACAAAGTTGGGATGAAAATTGCCAAAATTCCAATATTGGGAGTTAGAATTCCTGTTTCAGTGTTATTAATATTGAACATGGTACACTCCTGATAAAAGTCACTGCTTTTAAAATCCTACTAAAACTTTACTAGTAAAATCGTAGTAAAACTTTACTGGAATCAATGTTCACTACTTGTTCAAACAATAAAAATAAAAATAAAAAGAAAAAATATTTTTCTTTTCAGTTCATAGTGCCTGAAGTATAAGCAAAACATACACGGTATAAATAAAATTCACTGTACTTACTCAAATCTTGCTTATGGTACTGATATATTTACATGCACGCTGAAGTTTGTTTCAGTTTTTAGTGGAGTTTCAAACTTCCTCTGCTACACTGAACTGCTAGCAACCACATTTGGAAATGTGTACAGACCTCAACCAAGACTTTCTCAAAAATGCTGAAACAGATAAGTGTCTGTATGCATATATATGTATATATACATTAAGCTACTTATCTTCAAGAAATACACCCTTCCAATAGTTTGGAGTAACATTTCTGTTTCTCAGTCTTATCAGTGCCCATGTAATAAAAGTAAACAAAAATAATTGCATTGTTTCTGTCTGTAGCTATATTTAATTTTCTGTTAGTTGCATAAATTTTAATTTAAAAAACTTATCAAGTTCCATTTTGACCTTAAAATTATACTGCCAACTAAATTATATACTTTGACTTGATACATTTCATCTTGTTCCTTTGACTCCATTGAAAAGAGAACACTATTCGTGAACAAAAAGGCTTCCATAATGCAATTCTACAAATGTTTTTTCTGTGATCTTCAAGCAAATCAATTCAAAGGCTCTTGAATGCATTTACTTAAAAAAGTAGAGTGTTTTCCTTTAAATGGGAGAATGCTTAATGTGTTTGGGACCACATGAAAAGATTTGCTGCTGATGCCAAAAGCAAAATGGGAGAGGAAGCATAGGAAATAAAAATTTATAAGTCTTGCATATCTTCATCCAACAGGAAAGTTTGGAGCTGGAAAGATTTTTTTTTTTCTTTCTCCAGGTCTTCATAGATTGTCTCAGCCATGCCATCTAGGGCATACTTGTATTTGAAGTCTAGCATCATAGGGCTGCTTGTTGCTTTGCTCTTGAAATTCTGTACGAAACTCTCCTTTAAATTAGCCACGGATTAAAGAACCAATCAGTGTTCTCTGACAAAATCCTGGTGAACTGCTGGGATAGAGAGACCTTCCTGGCCTTCGCCTGAAGGAACTATTTCCCCAAGGGCAGCCTGAGGAATAGGGACTGACAGTAGGTCTTGACCAGTAATAAGGGGGCAGTTCTGAAGCATTGCGTAATTAGTGTTGCCCACAGAGGTCACAGTAGAATTGCTTGCCGCAGGTGCAGACATTGGCTGGCTATCAGCAGTGCCATGGTTTAGCTCAGTGGAATTTAGGGCAAGTTAGGTAAAAATTGTGAGTTGGGGATACATTAAATCATGAGGGGACCAGTGGATGAAGGCCACTCCCTGGGTTATTTTCAGAAGGCAAGTTTGCATTACTTGTGCGTTCTGATTGGCAGACATCAACTGAGAAAATCCCAGGCTCCTTTCCAAGCCATTCTTTTTCAAAGATCCCACACTCTGGTCTGAATTAGAAACAGCATATACCACTGCACTAGGAGCTAGAGCGTTCAAGGACGCCTTTCCTTACTTAATTGTGGCAGACTCACTTGTTAATGTGCTTCCATCTAAAGCTCTTGAATTTACTGAAATATTACCATTAAGGAAGACAGGTGACTTTGGACTTGCAGGCACCAATGTTCCATTCAAAAGAACTCCAGAAGAGCTTAACTGTATCTTAGTATTTCCAATTTGCTGCATACACTGGCTCCATGTGAGGGGAAAGGCCGAGATTGGCGATGCCATCTGATGAACTGGAGAGTGGGTAAGGAGACATATCTTCATGTCTCCTGCTGGATTCATTTTTAGTGCTGGATTTCCATCTGACTCACTTTTGGACTGGGTCTCTGAGGGGTTCTCTGATCAGCAAATCTTAACTCTGAACATGATGTTTACATTTGGGTTTCAGCAGACATTTAACCTCAATAGACATCTGTGTTTATTAACCTCAATAACCTCATCTATGATATGGAACAGATGATAATGGCAATGTTTTAATAATGCGAACTAAAGCTGAAATGCTTTACAGCTAGCTGATTCACTGCAGTATGACTTATGATCTTTTGACTTTATTATAGTCCAAAAATGATGAACATCTGGCAGACACACAGTTCATCATTTGAGTTTTGGCCTTTTAACTGACTAACAGCATGCAGTAGGGTAGTTTCTTATGATACCTATCAGTGATAGGGGCCCGTATCTCTCATTCAGCTGTCATTTGTGAATAAACATCATAATAAAACCCATTATTTTTTACAATTAATATGTACTGATAATTAAAAAATATTAAGTTTATTGGTACAATTTAGATATGCATAATGATAATATTCATCACAGGGAATTTGTACCTGTATATGATATATCTTGATTCTTATTTTTTCCCAATCCCCTTCCTTTCCTTCAGCCTCTCTTTTCCTCCTTATTTACAAAGTTTTGCTTCCATTTTATCTTGATTTTATTGTTTTATTTTCTTTTCCTTTCCTTACTTTCCCTTTCCCCCTTCTTAGTTCCTTTTTCCTTTTGAACAGTGTCTTCCTATTTCACATATCTATTGTACATTTTGGTCCTTATATGCTCTGTCAGTTTCTTATGCCACAGAGACAATGTGTTATTTACACATGTGTGTCCTATTTATTTCATTTAACAGTGTGGTCTCAAGTTGCATCCATCTACCTAAAAAGGTCTCAAATGTATCATTTTATGTGTCTGAGTAACATTCCGTTACATATACAAAAAAACCTTTTTTATCCATTCCTTGGTTAATGGTCATGTGGGATGTTTTCAAGACTTCGCTATTATAAATCATGCTGCTATAAACATGGTGTGTATATATCAATGTGGTATGGTGGTTTTAATTCTTTTGGGAAGATATCCAGAGGGGGAATAACTAGTCAAACAAGACCTCTAATCCTAGTTTTTTCAGAGTCTCCACACTGATTTCTATAGTGGTTGTACCAGTCTGCACTCCTGCCAACAGTGCAGAAGGGTTCCTTTGTTCCCACAGTCCCTTCAACATTTGTTACTAGTTGATCTCTTGATGATAGCCATTTTTTCTGGAGTAAGATGGAATCTCAGTGTTGTTTTAGTATGTATTACTTGAATGACCAATGATGTTGAACATTTTTTCACATATTTATTTACCACTTTTTTTCTTCATCTGAGGAGTACGTTTTCATCTCAGATGCACATTTTTGGATTGGATCTTCATATTTGGAGAGTCTGAGTTTTTTCAATTCTTTATATGTTCTAGATATTAGTTCTTTGTCTAGCTAATTTTTTTTCCTCTCTGTGAATGATCTTCTCACTTTGTGATTTCTTTAGCTGTAGAAACTGTTTTTAATAAGAAGAAATCCCAGTTCTTGATTCTTTGCAGTGTTTCCCATGCAATTGGGGTTTTGTTCATGAAATCTTTGCCTACACCTGTGTCTTCAAGAGTTCTACCTATTCTCTCTTCCATCAGATCTAGTGTTTCTGTTTTAATTTTTAGATCTTTGATTCATTTCAATTTTAGATTAGTGTGCTGTGAGACACATGTGGCTAGCTTTAATCTTAGTCATGTGGAAAGCCACCTTTTCCACACTATTTAATAAAGCACCATTTGTTAAACAGGCTATCTTTCTTCCAGTGAATGTGCTTGATCTCTTTGGCAGATGTAAGGTGACTGAGTGTGTCTGGAGTTGTTTTTCATCTTCTAATCTCTTCCATTCATCCTCAGGCCTATTTTATTGTTTTGCCAGTGCCATCCTGTTTTTGTAACAGTAGCTTTGTAGACATTGTAAATCAGAGAATGTGAGGCTCTCTGCCTTACCTTTGTTGCCAAAGATTGTTTTGTTATTCTAAGTCTCATTTCAAATAACGTCAAAATACCATAAGACTAGGCTTTTAACAAGTTATTAATATAAGGATTATATTTTATGTCCAGTAACCAAGTCTTCAGAATGTGTCTCCATATGACTATTCGATGTGCAATTCTGCATTACATAATAAATAATGTTTTATTAAATGCAAATTATATACCTTTTAACAACCATGCCTCTATGACTTTGGGCAAAGTGTCTTCATGGATAACGTAAATGTATAATCAAAAGAGTTCAGATTTTCCTTGTTTCCCATATACCTAACTGCTATGACAATGAATAAATGATGATATCAATAAATATTTTTTCAATAGATGATAGACTAAAAGTGAAATAGTGATGTAAATATATAGTCTATTCATAAAACTGTGATCATAATCTTTTAGTGTTTACAAATTTAGTTTTAATTTATTCTCAGGAAACATTATTTTATGGCACTGTAGAGCTTTGATGGGTCTTGAAGAACTGCTCATGTGTGCATGTGTGTAAATGCATATGTATAACTTGTGTACTCAAACTATTATACACGTATCAGCCAGTCTGTATTAATCAGCTGCCCCATAGCAGGAAACATATACCTGATATCTACAGTTTAAAGAAAGTAAGGTTTAATTTGACTCACAGTTCTAGGGAGTCAGTCCATGGTTACCTGGCTGCAAGGAGAAACTGGATAGTGGCAAGACAGTGGAAGAAAACTGCTTACCTTATGACATCCAGAAAGCAGACAAAGAAAAGAGATGTGAGGGAGATAGATAAACTCTCAACAGACACACCCAATGACACACCACTTTCAGCCAGAATCTGTACAATGATTAGTTACAGTTTTATCAGTGAATCAGTGCACTGATGAATACATTGTCTTTATGATCCAATTCACTTCACAAAGATCTATCCTGAACACATGAAACTTTCAAGTGGAGCATTCTAGATTTAAATCAAAACACTTGTCGACTGGGAAGCATGTTCAGGTATGATTTTAAGAGTTGATTAATCCACTGATCCACATAGTACTCCCATGATCTAACTATCTGGGAAATCACAGAATTCTATCTTTAATATTTTTGGATATTTCAGATTTGAAATGAGGTTTCCATCCTGGTTCCAGTGAGGTCTTACATCTAGTTTTCTGGTTGACATCCTTTCGTTGTATTTTAACAGACAGGAAAGTGCCTGTCTCTCTAAGGTTCCTTTTATAAGAGCACTTACGTCACTCCTGAGGGCTTTTTTCTTATAATTTGATTTTTTTAATATTAACAAAGGACCACCTAATGTTATTGCATTCAGAAATAATATTCCAACATATTAATTTTAGGGACACAAACATTTAGCCAGTATCAAATTATATTACCTTAATACCAGAAAAAAATAGAAACAAAAATACACATGAATTTCTCCTTGCTTTGCAACTTAACTGCATCATTAGTATAATCTGTAATATGTTAATTCAAATATGTGGCATATATTTTATGCTTCAAGAACACATTTATGAACAAACAAATGTTATATCTAGACATCTATTTTTGTTTTCTTAGAATTATATGTTCTAGAAGTCTTCCCCTAAACAATATATAAACAAGGAATATTTTTACTATGAAATTTGAAAATATTTTAGACACGCTCAATGACTTATTTTACTAGATCCTGTAGTTGGAATAAAGGATAGGTAGATATATAGATAAATACATAGATAAATGATTCCAAATCCACAATATTGTTGGTACTTATTTTGTACTTCCTTAATATCTTTTCCAAATATTTAATTTTCCTTTTAATCTAAGCTAATTTTTAGATCTTTGTTGAATTTTATCCTGTGGTAAGGCATAAAATATTTTTGTCAATGGTAAGCATGAATATGCTTAGAAAAAAATTAAAAATTCATGAAAAGTCATTCAAAAATTAGATAAATACTTTTGAACCAGAATTTATAGTCTACTATAAAATGTTTGAATGGCAAAAGAAAAAATCTGTAACTTCAAAATCAAAAGCTTTTCTTTAAAGGAATGAAAAGTTATTTTGCTGTAGTTGAGGTTGTTCAGTATGTTCCAAAGTGTGGCATGAATGTGACTTTAAACATCTGAGAAAGTTCACATCCCTCTTTATCTCTAACTAAAAGCAAAATACATCTCACCAAAGGTGGACATGTTTCCTCTTTTATGTTTTGATTTGCAGTAAAATTCTGCATTGTTTGATGTTGAAGTTCTGTTAGTGAGTTAGTATCTTTTGCAACAAACTGCAAAGCTAAATTTTACAAACTGTGAAAGGAAAGACTTATTTTGCCATTGTCCATTAGGTCCATTGTCTTGTGTGTCTCTGTAGTGCCTCTCAGACTTCCTGCTGCCATTATGAATGTGTATGAAGACAATCCCTACACAGGAAATTGGTCTAGGACTGACTTCACTAGAAATGTAAGAATTGAGTGTTCAAGGAACTGCCAAAAATATAAAATCTTTTTCATTTAAAAAGCAGTTCTCCAGTGAATGATTAAAGAGGATACAAAGCAAATGTTATTTAGTTAGTAAGGATAAATTTTATTTCAATATGTATAATTTAGCTAATATACTTGCCACCTACAATAACTTTCATAATGTAAATTGTGTTGAATGCAAAGCTAGATAAATTCTTTTGCATTTTGTAATTATCAAGATCTTCTTTTCCTTATTTTTTTAAGTATTTATTGAGAGAATGTTTATTTCTCATGCATTACTTAAGATTACAAATTTCATTTTTAAAATGACACACTGAGCGTCCTGTGGCAGGGCAGCACTCTTAGTGCTTTCAGCCTGGGCCAACGCGTCTCCTTGGATTATGCACACCGACCTTATCAAAATGTCAATTCCTAGTGGGTTCTGCATTCTAATTCCCCTCAGCCCACGTCTACATACGTGAAAATCAACAGATCAAGCTGATTGTGGACAAGGCCAATGCACTGGGAGGAAAAACAACTACAGAAAATTTAGCAGCTTCAGGTGAAACAATGGGTGGGCCTGTAGCATTAAGACCAAGAAAATCCTCTGACTGTTGAAAATTGTACATACAGCACTGGGTTTTACCCCGGCAGTGACTTCTTCACAGCAGGATAGAGGTTTGAAGAAAGCCAGTGCAGCAGCCACATTATTGCCAGAGAGTTTAATCAGGCACCATTTGTGGGACTGAGCCATAAAACAACCGCATTACAGATTCGCTCCAGAATTTCTAGGTTACTTTACCACAGTCACTGGGAGAATAACACCTGTGGGACACAGGCAGAGAGGGCGAGGGCTGGACATAGATCCCCGAGATGCTCAAGATCAGGCCGGGTACGACAGAGGCCCCCCCATTCTGTGGTGGAATGACAGGCCAACTGGGTGTGGGCTTCATAGCTGGTTGGACCTGGAGGAAAAGCCATTATGTTCGTCATTTGGCTTAAATCCCTGCTCCTATCAGATGAGGTATGTGTTTCCCATTTACCAAGAGCAGGGAGGCACTCACTACGCACAGTACCGTGGTCTGAGGTTTATTGTTGGAGCGCACTCTGGAGTAGAAAGCACTTCGAAAACCAATTGACTGTAAGGCTGGGCAGAGAGGACTGTAGTTTACTAACTCTAAGACTGCAGATTCTGGAAGGAAGTCAATCTTTTGGAAGCACAGAGGAATTTCTTTTAAACCATCTTTTCTCCTTTATTGATGTTTTCTAGTTTTTGCAGCTTTTTTTTTCTGTCTCTTTTAAATATTTTCTGACTGTTTTCTTTTTCTTTAGTTCTTTCTGTTTTTTTCTTTTTAACTTTTTTCTTTTTATTTTTCCTGTTACTTTTATCTAGTACTAGTAATTTTTTTTTCTTTTTGTACCTGGGATTGAACTCACAACCTTGCGCTTGCCATGCAGGTACTGTGCCACTGAGTTATATTCCCAACCCAATACCAGTAATTTTCAATTACTCCTTAATAGAATGCTTTAGATAACTTTTCTCACCTCCCATTGCTTAATTTTTCAAATTTTTCTTTTTTCATGGCTCTGTTCTCCACACCCCCTATTTATAATAGTATAACCAATAGACTTTGTGACTACATGGATAGTTAGTAAATTATATGCTATTTGAAAAAATATTGAAGAAAATCTGTATTTTTAACATTTCTGGTCCTTATCACCAAGATATTTCCATTCCAAATAACAGGATCCTCTTGTAACCAGTTTTCTTTCTCTGGGCTCTTATCCTGAGGGCAAACAAAGAATGAAGCCTTCAGGATACCAAATGGAAATGGAGAATAATGTGGCTTTTTAAAAAGAAGAAATAAAAAAAAAAAGACCTTGGCATATGTGGGGGGGCTCCAAAGTGAGGATGCCTAGGAAGTGCCTCAATCTGGGAGTTTACATGAAACTTTTGGCAGCAAAAACGCAAAACTAAAGGTGTGCAGTTATAGCTGAACAAGGTTCTTGTCCACAAGAGATTGTTAGTCCTTTGTCTATTGCCTCCCAATGAGGCCTCTGACCCTTGCGCTCCATTTTCCTGATGCGTATTTCAGTTTATTCAGGTTCTGGATTTCAGTGTATTCAGTTTACTCAGGCACTTACCCTTCATCCTTTTATCTTCCAGTATCACTCTCTATCCTTTCCCTTTCTGCCCTGATGTTGATGTGTGAAGAAAACTACTTGATTAGAAATTGTTAGTCTTAAAATCAAATCTTGGATAAGTCTCAGAGTCAGCCTGGCTGGACTGCATAGTGAGACCTTGGCTCAAAAAGTCAAAAAGTAAAAATGAAATAAGAGTTTGGAAATCGAGACATGGAAGGGAAAAAAGTAAAAATAAGTGTAATTTCTGCCAAGTTCTCATAAAGAGTAGACATATTATAAAATTATTGGTAAACTTTGATTGTAAATCATACTGCCTGTTTGTCTTGATACAAAAAATGTTTGGACCTGATATGAGCTGATACTTGGATACTTTCACACGCATACATTATATGTCAATAATATGTGCAGAACATCCCAGGAGGTGTGTAAATTCCTCAGCAGCTCATGTTCCCACTGGCTACACATTATAAGCTCACAGAGAGATCTTTGAAAAAGAGTCAGTGATGCTAGCTCTTGGAAGCAAGAACACACATTTTTTATATTAAATTTTGATAAGCACTGAGGAAGAAAATCATACTTATTATGAGGAAAATAATGAAGGATGCGAACATTGAAAAATAACTTCACTGAGAAAAATCCTTAAAATTATGGAGCAGACAAGGTAGCAGCATGGCTGAATTGGAAAGGAGAATAAAAGAGGGCAACAAAAGATGACATTCACCAGGTAACCCAAGGGATTCAGCAAAAATAGCTGAGCTTCCACCATATTTTCTTGCAGAAAGAAGATGGGTGAATATTTGGGTCACTGTTCCATTCTAATGCTTAATGTATGACAGTTCATAAAATCTAGAGACCAAAAATGATACATTTCCTGAAAGGCATCCAATATTTTTCATTTTAAGCAAGATGATTTGGAAATCACTGGACCCTCACCTGGCAACATTGGTTGCTAGAATTTAATAGCAGTATGTGCTAGGGAAAAAAAAATGGAAAAGAAATCGAGTTCCACAGCCAAAGATAGTTTTAGGTGGGATTAAAACCTGAGAGGGATCACTAGTGCACAAACACCAGAGCAGTGCCCCTCTTACAGGCTGTGGGATTTCTGTGGAGTTTGTAGAAGATAAAAGCTAATTTGAGTTGGGACCACTTCATAATCTTTGAGCATCAAACAGCTGTGTTACCTGTGTTCATCTGCTAGGGTTTATCTGCCAGTGCCCAGAATTCTTGGTCATCTAGAGGAATTGGCAGTTCTGCCCCCATCATTCCTGCTTCTTAACAAGAATTCATAAATCTTGAGGCTTGAAGTAGTCATGACCAGGATAAGATGGCAGTTCTGTGACTCCCTCAAAGTGCCAAGACAGAATCTTCACTCCTGTGCAGTGTTGCCTTCCTGGAGGTAGTACTACACATGGGCTTCACATTCACATCAGGAGATTGATAAAATCTCTGCATTTGACCCGGAATGTCTTTGGTCTTCACAGAGATTTGCCAGTGACCACTTCCTGTTCCTGGAGGAGAAGTGGCAGAATATGTCTGACGCAAATTAGCAATTACATGTGAGGAGCAAATAATGTATATGCTATTTTATATTTTAACAAGAAAATTGAATTTTATTCTCATAGAGATGAACACCGCCATAAAATTTTAAACTAAGCTTCTCAGTGACTGAGTTTATATTTCAGTAGATAGATATGGAAATGATAGAGCTGTCAAATGAAAAAAAATAAAACAAGCAGTTAGTACGAAACATGGTGACTTGGGTCAGGGTGGACCCAGTGTCATGGAGAAAAGTAATTGACAACCAGATATATTTAAAACATCAAGATTTCCTGAAAGAATCATGATAATGTATAAAAGAAAGAGAAGAAGAAAGATGAAATGAAAGAAAGAAATCAGCAATAAGAGAGAGTACTTGTACTTTATTAACTAAGAACCTTGACTCAGTAGCTTGATGCTTAGGAAATCAAGTAGAAAATGAGATGAATTTATCTTTCTTAGTGTCAAGCAAATAAACTGTTTCAAGAAGATAGAAACCATCTTACTGGTGCACAAACAGTAATCATAACATTTAGATACATAAAGAACTTCACTGGACTGGATTATTATAATACTGTCTTTTCTAGGCAGTGATACCTAAAAAATAGACAGAGGCGGAGACTTGTCAATAGTCATTTCACTAGGGTACTTTCTTAAACAACACTGGGGGGAAATAATTGGAAGCTTATTCAGGTAAAGGGAGAAATTAAAACTGTGACATAATTGAAAGGTTCTCAAAGAATCCGATAGGAAGTTCTATAGGTGGGAAGAGTGTTTAAAGATTGATGAAGGGCTTCACTGTAGGCAAAGAGCATTTCTGGGCATCTACTTACCTGGACCTCATTACCAACCAACACATCTAGCAACCAGGGAAATGGAACTAACCAGGAACTAACTGGTTTATTCCTAGTGGAGGATCTGCCGAAATGAAGAAATGATCAATCCACTTTCTTCTTTGTTCTCTATTTCAACAGAGCAGCTGAAATGATTCTATTGGAATAGACATTTTTATGATGTTAAATTCCTGCCTTTCTTACATTGTTCATGGATCAAATACTGATGTTTATACTAAGGGTATGATGTGCAGTAAAATTTCTCTCTGAGTATTTCTTCCATTTTATATCCCATAGCTCTCCCTCCTTGAAGACTTTGTGTATGAGAAAGCCCTCCGTCAGAAGACTTTGCAATTTTTTTTCCAAATGCTTTGGATTATACTTCCTTGGAAGAAAACATTACTATTATTTCACTTTATTTTCTGATCAAATATTTTCTTATTCCCTCATCACCCTGTTTATTTCTATAATGAACTCATTAAGATCTATTCTTTTCTGTGTTAGTTTTCTGGGATTTGCAAACTTATATGGAGTTACAACATTTATTTTGTTTAATGTGTCACTAAAATAAGAGTTGTATTTCAATTTTGTATTTATCTGGCAACTAGTACTCAAATTTTTAGTGAGACATAAAACCAGAAACAACACCTAACCAATATTTGTTTAATAGAATAATAAATGAAAGAGGAAAATGTTTTGCTCCACTCTAAATTTGGGGGGGTATTTAGTCAGAAAAGAAGCATGAAAATGGCAATTTGTCCATTGATCAGATGAGGTTTTGTACTTACTTTCAGTATCTCATTGCCATTTTAGAACACTCCAAATGAACAGACATTTATCATAAATATTTTGAAAAATCACAGAAATTATTGAAAATGCATATATATTAGATCATCCATTATGTGAAGGAGTTTGTTACTGAATAATTCCATAACATTAACAAAAAGAATGTTATGTACATAAATTTTCTAAAAAGAAATCTAGTAACATCTGGAGTTCTTTTTTAGATACGTTTAATCTCAAATTATCTGGCTATTCATCTTAAGTTTCTGTGCAGTTAAAATTTAAATAAATATCCTAGAAGAAACTTGAGCCTTTATTGCAACTAGCAGCATAATATCATTTTAAAAAGAATTTTCTGTAATTGGTTTATGGGCTAAATCTTGTCAGTTTAAGTGAAACATATGTAAAAAGCATATTTATGCATCCCTGAATACATAATAAGTCGTTATGATAAATTACCAAGGCCTGCAATTTCTTACATATCACTTTTTATTAGATTAATTTTTCAAAAAAGCATCTTTTTTCCCTTAATGTTTGATATTGGACCGTTCCTATTTCAGTTGATAAGTATTCTATATAATGTGATTAAATTATGTGTTTAATAAAAGTGTATGTACTGCAAGTCAAACATCTTTTTAATAATGCTTTTTTTTTCCAAAAACACTATGCATCAGCAGAAATATATGATTTTTCTCAATCACTCAAACATAATGGGCAACTGAAATATGTAAAATTCATAGATTGAAGCATGAAATATATACATATTTGTATGAAAACCTACTAATTATGTCATCTCAATACTATGGTTTGTCATTCTTGTCATTATCCTATATGTTTCACATTATCACATTCTAATTTGAATTGTGGAAAAAAATTTTATTTTCAGGAAATATAGTTATAAATAAGATTATCTACAAAAGTTTCACTATAAATAGATCATATTTTCAGGAATAGTTTTTATACATAAGATAGAATCTAAGATTATGATTAAAGCAGACAGCTGTTATATAATGCTAAAATGCCAAAATTTAGTGCTACGAAATAATTTTGAAAAATATTAGCAAATATATTCTTTAGTATAATACTGGGATATTTATAGAGTATCATGTTGTATGTACGTTATCTGGTCTGGCTTTATCTCAGTATATACTTCATCATCGTTACTCTTAGCCATGCTGTTTGCCCCATAGAAATTCAGCTAAAGTAGCAAAGCATTCAACAGAAAATGAAATAATTAACCACCAAGCAATATTTACTGCATAATTTCATTAAAATGAAGGAAGTTAAGTCAAATGTCAAATTTATTTCAGCTTGTTTCAAGTGGAACCTTCTTTTCAGAGGACACTGAGGTAAATTGTCAGGTTTTATTATTCAATGGGATGTTGAAATGTTACCTGGATGAAAGATAGGAAGGGTATGTACATCACAAGTTGCTTTTTAAGGACAGAGGCGATTAAATAAGTGAATTTTTATGATATGTTTAACACAGTGCATGTTGCATAGCAAATTTCAAGACTGATAACTGAAATTACTATTTATTGATCTTTGCAAAGATGTAGTATTTGTATCTCCAACAGACTTACTCTATTCTTCCTGTTAATTTTTTTGAAAAAGTGATTACTATTATCTCACAGAAAATACTTGTGTATCCTATTATGCCTCTAACTCACAACTATCAACAGTTTCTGACAATCATAAGGTGTCATGGCTGGTATCTAGATATCTACCAAAGCCTCATATGCTCAGAAAGTGAAACTTTTCATGATGGCTGCCTTTCTCTTCTCTGTCTTCTGCCTCACACCATGGACAGCTTCTCCTTTGTGATTCCCCATTGCTGCACTGCCCTGCTTTGAAACCAGCCAAATATGAACTAAAATCTCTACAAACAGTGAGCTGATATACAATTTTCCTTTTGAAACTTCGTGTGTAAGGTATTTCATCTCAGCAATGATAAAAGAAAATGAGACATAAGGTAAAGGAGCCAAAAACACTGCAAAGTCACTTTTCCCTGCCTCATCATAATTATCTCTGCCGTACTGGAAGTGTAATTATTTGTTCTAAAGATTACTAATTCAAGTTGTTGGAAATATGAGTAGGTGTAAAATTTTGCCTCATTTAAATTTAGCAAAAAATACCAAAATCCATTACCATTCTTGTGTCCAACTTTCTTTTCCTTCTTATTTTAACATATTTTACATGGTAATTTGTTTTAAGAAGCTGGACAAGTGTTATGGGGTTATCGTCATTCATTACCTACACTTTGTTTTAAAAATATATTTTTTTTGGGTGCTAGAGCAAAGTGCCAGAAATATACAATTTAAAGGAGGAATTTGTTTTTTAAATCTGATTCAAGTTTCAGAAGTTTCCTTCAGTCTGTGTTCTGCTGGCTGCATTTATGTGGTCATAAATTGGGGAAGAAGATCATGACAGAACGACATGGTGGAGCAAAGTCTTTCCTTTCATGATGGCACAAAGGAGGAGTACCAGCAGGAGAGACACAGCCTTCCATGTCACATCTTCAGTTATCCAGCTCTTCCAATTGGGCACCGGTTCTTAATAGTATATTGAGCTATAATCCATCAGTGAGCGTAACACCCCCGTGACTCTTAATCATTTTAAAGAAAAGATTAACCAGCACAATATCTGACAACTTATCTGGCACTATATATTGCTACATATAGTATATTTTGTCTTGATCTGATAGTACTTCTTTTGGGCCACATATATAAGCGGTTATTTAAAATATAATTTAGTAAACTGTACTTTCGGGTATTATAAAAGTATCTTTTTCAATTTACCTGTGTTTTTTCTATGGCAGTTTTTTATGGAAAAGTTTTAACTGTTATGTAGTCAAAGTTCTCAATAGTTTTCTGTGGAGCTTCATTATTCTTTATTTTGGTGAAATGACTTTTTTCACTAAAATTCTCTAATTATAATATTTACAATTACAGCTTGTAAATTTTATTTACAATATGTTTAAAAAATCATATGGAAAACAAAAATGATAAATATAGATTTAACAAAGATAACTTAAGGTAGTAATTAGCATAATCATTTTCTCCCAATGTCATTCAAATATTTTGGTTTATATACTTAGGAGACATAATGAGCATTTGAGACTGAAAATAGTGAAAGTAGTAAGTAGCAGAAAAACTGTAAGAAAATCACCACAAATGATTTTTTTACTGATCATGATGAAGAAGCACAAGTATGTGTCCACACTGATATAGTGAAATTTATAGCTTTCTTTTTTGAACTTTTATTGGGATATTATATCTGAATCAAACTTGTGCCAATTTTCACTTGAACTTCTAGAGACAGGTGTTATGAATAGTCCTTGTGTTGAGAAAATGAACATTTAGAGCCATAAATATTGTCAAGCTTGGAGAATGTAAAGAATAAATTGATTCCTGCACTCATAGTGATTACCTAGATATTAATTGTTTTACTTTTTAAAGATTCTTCCTAGATATTAAATTGTGGGAGAACATCTAGTGTGTTAACCAATCATCTTTGTCATATACTAGGTAAATGCCAAAGTAATATTTAAATTCTAACATTTTTGAGCCTTTTTTGAATTGATTTCATGCATATTAGTATATGAGGATATCTATTAGTTAACGCTGTGAACAATTTTCTTTCATACATATCTTAAGAACACTATCAGAATGGCAAGTATGAATTCTGATACTTTAGAAGTTACAAGATGAAAGATACAGTTTTGTGTTACTTTTGCTTGCTTTATTCCTGAAATATCTTTACACTATATGTTCTTCAAACACATACAAAAACACACACAGAACAACTTTTACCTTGTAAATTTTGAGTGAAATTTTACCTTACTATAACATGAATAGTCAAAAAATATAAAGATAGAATAACTGGTATGCATGTATGTTATATGCATAATAATCTTGCCAGCTACTTAAAAATTAATCTTTTCTTATATATTAGAAATTCAGAGCTAGAAATAGATTAGTGTATATTAGAACCAAATCTGTTTCTCATGATGGTAGGGGCAGACAACAATAAACCTATTATTCCTAAATATAAAGTATATATTCTTTTACAGAATATGGAAAGAATTAAATTTTCTTCTGCACATTGCTTTTTAGTTTTTGATTAATATATTAGAGAAAGATTGAACTGAGTGTAGGCCCTGTGGGAACAGTTGCAAATGAACATATGCACTGAGAAAATCCTGCATAATTTTGTCTCTTGAACTTAGTAATAATGATACACTTAAATGTATACTTCAGAAAACATAAGCAAGTTCAATAACCTTGATATTGGAACTTTTAGCTACAATACTCAAAATTTAAGTGAAATAAATTTTCTTATTATTTTGGAAAGCATATTTAAACTGTTAAGGTTTTAGATATTGAATATATTACATCATTCTTTGGTAGATTTCTGAATCAAATATAGATAAAAGCCAATGTTAAGCAAAATTGTATCAGTACCAAAAGTTATACTAGTCAGGGTTGTTCAGATAGGAAGAACCAATTTAACAAACAATATGTTCTAAATATCTGTGTCCCTCGAAGTCTTAACATTGAAACCTAATCACCAATGTGATGTATTAATGGAAATTTACGAGGTGAATGAATGCATTATAGCCTTCATGAAAGATCATACCTGTCAGTCATGTGAGGACATACGAAGAAGCTAGCATGTGTGAGCCAGAAAGAGCCAAAAAGTCTAAGATTGCAAGCTACACATGCAAATGCACACACACACACACACACACACAGAAACTCATGGTTAAAGGGACTGGCAAATCTGTAAGAAAGTAAGCAGAGCAAACTGTGTACTGCCAGAGGCTTGAGAACAAGAAAAGCTCATGGTATAAGAAATACCAAATCCTGATTAGTTTGAAATTGAGGAAGAGTTGGTGTTTAATTTGAGTGTGATGACTGAAAAAAGTCAACGTACAAGTTTGACAATAAGAGTAGGAATTTTCTCTCATTCAGTGTAGGGGCAAAACTCTTATTCAAGCATGCAAAGATTTAGATGAAGTCTACATGTACTAGGAAATCTGATTTGCCTGGTTTAAATGTGAACTTCATCTAAAGAAATCCTTACAGAAGTACCCAGAAAAATGTGTCACCAAGTATTTATGAAGTGTATGTCCCAGTAAAGGTGACACATGAAATTAATCAAGTTATGGCATGACAGAAGCTTCCACTGAGATTTTAAAGTCAAGCAGTTTGTGAAAATATGATCATCCCTGGAAGCAGCCACCGATGGGGAAATGTGTAGTGAAGATGTAAAGTGAAGCTGAGACTGTAGCCCATCCTATGAAGTTGCCAGAAGTAAGGATCACGAAAGAATCTGCAGGCAGTGAGCTGAGCCAGCTCAATAGAGCAGGTTTGTAGGCTGCAGCCTGTAGGCCTTTAGGAAGGAGAGCAGCAGGCTGAGTCTTTGGGAGTTCATACTCTTTCATGGTGTTCCCTGAATCGTGGTCATGGGAAGCTAATCATTGCTTTGCTTTGATTAAGAGCTCCTTTTTTCTGTTTCTTTCTACGCCTTATGGACAGTTAACATCTGTCTGATTTTTGTATGCTAGAAATGTGTACTTTTTACAGGTGCCCACAGGTTCACATGTCTTGTGTTTGCGAGGAGACTTCATACTGGACTTGCAGGAAATGCTGGAACTGGAAAGATTTTTTATGAACTCTTGGGTGTGGAATAACTGCATTTGGTATTTTGAGATGGACCTTGTGGCAATAAGCAGAATACTGTCTATGCCCTGAATATGTAATGCCTTCCAAAGGCCAATACGTTCAAGGGTTGGTCTTCAGTGTGGTGCTATTGAAAGATGGTGTACCTTTTAAGAAATGGGGCTATAATTCACAGAATTGTTCATATCCAAACCAAAAGAATAAAAAAAAGTAAATAACCTGAATATCACCAGAAAACAAGTTTTTACTTCTTACTCTGTTTCTAAAGCTGCTTTTCATTCTCATCTTTCAACAGCGAGTTTCCATGCTGTCCTTGCTTCTGGTCTGTACTTAACTTTCCATACTTTGCTTGTTTTCCTGGTCATTAGAGTTCTTAAAATTTGCCCACAGCTTACATCATTTAACTAGCTGACCTTTAGGGTGAAGTGTTTATATGCATTGCAGCATTTTAACTTCAGAAATAGCCCAGTAAGGCAAGAATTATCATTATGTACTTCACAGATCAATCTTAGATATATAAAAGATTGGAGCTGTTTACATATACAGTTTTGATGTGTTAAGTATTTCTCATGGTAACAAGTATATTCTTCGTTCAACATATTCTTGTAAACCAGGCTTCTCTTTGCTTGCCATTTAGAAAATTAGTTAAAGCAATAGATAATGCTAAATAATCCAATAGTAAGTTTTGTGCATTTTTAGGTTGAATAAGGTTTATGAACATATTGCTGTATTTAAAATAACTACCAAATAACTAACTTAACTTTAAATTTCAATCATGGTATTATGTTAGAAAAATTTACCATAAGATATGAGTACATTAATTAACATTGTAATGTTTGATTGAATTTCTGAGGATAAAAAATCTGGGAAGTTATGATGATGCTGATTGATTGCAATTGATCTGAAATTATCTGTTCATTACCATACACACCCTTGAAAGCTTAACAAGTCAACCTTCATAATACTAATGAAGCACATAACACCACAATGTACTTAGAGATGCTGTTCAACAAAATTCACGGTGTTTATTCATAAGATTCTAAAGCTTGATTATCCTTTTGATTATCATTTGGAAAATTATAGTCAATTGCATGTTTGTCATTAATGAAATTCCAGATTTTTCTAAACCATAATCTGAGTGTTTCTCTAGGACCTCACAAATCTTTGATTTTGTACTGTCACACACATGCACTGGCATACATGAACAATTATTTCCATGAAGTTTTGAATACTGAAAACAGATATTCCAGTTTAACATTTGAGTAATATGACTGAAAAACAATTTAAACAGATTTTTATCGAAAATATTGCAAATATAATCATAGGGTGAAAACATTTATTGTTACTCACTTCTTAGAGTTCAATAATGCTTCCAGTATTTTTACACTTCAAAGTATTTAATAACTGTAGTAAATCTGATTGACTACAGTTTTAAGAACAAAATGTACTTTTAGAATCTGGAATATTTTGATTTATTTTGAAGATCTCAAAATTTCTGAAGAAAATAATAAGTATTTAATAAAAATTTGAATAATTTTGTTGGAAGTGCTATGTCTCAGTGTTACATTCTGGCATGCCTTCTAATTTGTTGCTGTGCAGTCCTTTTTACTTTGAAAGCTCCCCAGGGAAGGCAGAGGTATCAGAAAGTGAAAGAATGAAGTAAGTGTCTTAAAATTTCTGAATGATTTGCTGGATGAAGACTGTAATTTTCTGAAGGATAAACAATTGTGATGCCATTTGGCTAAATGCTGCTACTGAAAAAAATGAATTTAGACTCTGACAGGAAAACAAAAAGTTTAAAAAAAAAATAAATACACAAAAGTCCTGAGATTTAATTTCTGTAAGTATTTAGTTTTAAAGAATTGGTAGTAGTCAGACAATTGAAAACAAATACACAATAGAAAACTGTTTTATGTTCATAAAACAAACAGTAACAAATGTGTAAGTACTTCATTAAACTGATCATACAACATTTATGGTTTATAAGCCCATGATTGAAAAAACTAGAAAAGACTACGGATAAGTCATTTTTCAGAACACACCTACATTTTCATAATTTTTCTAATTAAAATATGGCAGATAGATAAGAACCTAAATTATAAATGCAATTTATAGGAAACATATTTTCATCTGTCTATGTAAAAGATTTCTCCAGATGCTCTCAAGTATAATACAAATTCCTGGTGTCCAGAGTATTTTTGGTATATTAGATTATTTTTATCTAAACATTGTAATGGTGAAGTAAATTTTCTGAGTTATTTTGTGTGAATGTTATAAATGATGCTGTTTCTCAATGATCACTTGTAATTTCAATTATTTTAAATATTTCTATAGCAAAGAAAAAATTCTGATACTGATTTAGTGAAAACTAAGTTTTTATTTAGTAATATATTATAATTTAAAATGATGTCAATTGAAAAAGCAATTTCTCTAACCACACATCTTTCAAATGATTAATGAAATGTAATCAAGACGATTCAGCACAAGGTAAAATTTTAAGAAACCAAATGATTATAAGGAATGTCCTGGGCTATTTGAGAGAATTTACCTGTATTTATACAACATGGTATATATGCTTGTAATCCAGAATATCATGCTAATATTATACACTAACGGATAGTTCTATACATCTTGCTCCCAAATTACTCCAGTAAGGAATCATACATAATTGGTTCTATTTGAACCAATCCTGTAATTTAAAAAATGAAATTTCAAGTATAGCTGATATTATGGATGAAAGATAAAAGCCAGGTGACTAAGAATATTATTGAGCATACAAATCAAATTACTTTCTTAAAAGTCAGTACATCTGCTTTGTTATTTACACTTTTTGAAATGTAAATCATTATAAATTAATATAATTATTCTTTAAATATCCATGTCATTTCTATTGATTATATTACTTAAAATAATGTTGCTTTATTTTAAATTGTCCTTTTAGATTTAATAAAAATGAAAGAGACTAGTAGCATAGCTATTTGGGGAGACACCAGAGTTCAAACCCAGGGGAAAACTTCCACTAAGCTATATCCCCAATCTACTTATTAAATTTTTCACTTATTTATATAGAAACAGGCTCTTGCTAATTTGTTCAAATGGGATTCAAACACTTGAACTAGTTTTTGTGCATCTGTTGTGCATTTCTATGTCTTCTTTCTAAAAAGTCAATTCAGGTCCCTTGTTCATTTTTAATAGTTATTTATTTTCTTTCTAATAGACGTGAGTTCCTTATATATTTTGGATATTAACACATTATTAAATGTGTGGCTTAGAAATGCCTTTTCTCTTTCTGTAAGTTATTTCTTAGCTGTTTATTATTTAATTGTTGTACAGAAATTTTTTTTATTTTGTGGTGCTCTCACTTATATCTTTGTTTTATTGCCTACACTTTGGGATCAGAACTAAAAAAAATCACTCTCTAGATCAATACCATGATACTTTTCCTTTGTATTTTCTTCTAGTGGTTTTATAGTATCAAGCCTTAGGTTTAATTATTCAGTCCATTTTGAGATTTTTTCCCATATAACGTGAGATGAAGGTCCAGTTTCAATCTTCAATATGGAACAATTTTCAGAAATGCAAGTATTCAGCACTCACAAAGGTAAACTCTCTTTATCTTGTATACAATCAAAATTAGTAACCATTCAAAGGAGCAGAGATAAACAACCATTGTCTGGATAAAAGCCCAATCCAGAAAAATTGATAAAAAAATTACAGTAATAAAATTAGCAGAAAACTTGAAAATATTTCCAAAATGAGCATTTTGAGAAAACTGAAATAAAGCAAAACACTATTTCATTGAATTTAAATTAAGAATATTAAAAAAAGATTAAGCAAGAAAATTCATTTATTTACCTAGAAAGTGTATTGTAAGGAAAATACTATTCTCAATATACATTTTCTTAATGCACCAAATCATTTTTTGTTTTTTATATATATTTGCTTATTTCTATTAGTACACATTTGCAGTACATCATATTTACATTCCTTGTATGGAGTTGGTACGTACACATGACACATTTTAATTCTCTTATCATTCCTTTCCCTCCCTTTCCCCATTAATTTCTAGATACTCTACCCATTTGAGAAAGAGCTATCTCCCTGTTTCATATTATCTGTCTTTTAAAGAGTTCGTCACCAACAGCTATGCACCAAAATAAAATGTAAGGAAGTCCTTCAAACAGAAGAAAATCATGTTAGACACAATATTGGGTCTACATATATAATGCTAAACACATGGATACTATAAATAATTTTATTTCTTATTCTTTATTGAAAATTTAGAGTAAAAATATTAATGGTACTTTCGTCATTCATTGGTAATAACCATATTTTTATGACAAGGAAATATCACGTCCTAACTCTCATAGCTAGTGAACATGTCAACTAACATGGCAAAAAGAACATTATAGGTTTGGTTGAACTAAGGTTTTGCAAAATGAAAGAAATAGCCCGAATTATCAATTTGCTCTTAGTGTACTCCAAGTTATTTTAAGAGACTGGAATGTCTGTGTCTGAGAGGGAGAAAGAGAGAGAGAGAGAGAGAGAGAGAGAGAGAGGCAGTAAGGGAAGCAGAGGGGAAAGAGAGCTTGGAAAACCATGAAAATCATGAAATCATGAAAGGGTCAGGAGGCAGGAAGACTTGTGAGTTCTAGGGGAAATAGAAAAGACAAGGCTGTATTCTGCCAGAGTGTCCAGAAAAAAAGGCAGCCCCAGAAACATCTCGTTCACAGGATTTTAACTTTCTGAACATAAGATGATGAATTTGGTTTAGGTGAAGTCATTAATGTTGTGGCAATTTGTTGAAGCAACAGAGGAACTTTAACACACCTGTCAATAACCTCAATATTGCAAATGGTCTGAAAACCTCAATTAAAGAGATACATTTTATATTAGATAAAAAAGCGAGATTAAAAAACCACTTGTTTTCTAAAAATCAATACATGACACAAATATGATAAACATAAACTGATGAAAAAATGTCACATGCTGACAATAAAGAACAATATACTATGTTTATGAAAGAAAAGTTTATACAGCAAAGATTGTAAAAAAGAGAATAACTCCATAATGATAAATGAAAAATTCAGAATCATACATAAGATGTATATATATTCATCAATTTGCTGTTAGAGGTCCAAAAGAATCAACTACAAAGTGTTTGACATTTAAATAGAAACACACAAGTCCAAAGTTAGATCCCGAGATTTTAAACACTCACTGTCCATGGAAAAATTAGAAAAAGAAAAAGTACAAAATTTAAACAATAATATCAAACAAACTGATCTAATTAATTGTTCCATTTAGCAACATCAGACAAAAACACTTTGCAGGTTTACAATTAACAGTTATTTAAAGGGTAGAACAGATTCCATGCCACAAAACTTGTCAGTAAATTGAAAGATATTCAAATAATACACAGTATATTCACAAATTACAGTGTAATTCAATTAAAAAAAAAAACCTTAGCAGTATCTGGAAATTTTACAAATATTTGGAAACTAAATAATACTCTTGTAAACGACACCACGA
>RJWM01028236.1:0-25859 GCA_004363535.1 Dasyprocta punctata | reverse complement strand
TGTTTTGGACATAATGATTGGATAATGCAGAGGGCGGCAGATAGCTACATAGCGGTCATAGGCCATGGAGGAGAGAAGAAAGCATTCAGTAACCACTAACATACCAAAAAAGTACAACTGAGTGAAGCAGCCCAGGGCTGAGATGCTCTTGGTGGACATCAGTAAGTTCTGTAAGGTTTTAGGGGTGATGACACTTGAATAACTGAGGTCAAGAAATGACAGGTGAGTGAGGAAAAAGTACATGGGGGTGTGAAGCTGGGGATCCAGGCGAATGATCAGTATCATCCCTGCATTCCCCAGCACTGTGACCAGGTAGATGAGGAGGAAGAGCAGGAAGAGGACCAGCTGCGACTCTGCAGAATCTGCCAGCCCCAGGAGGATGAAGTGAGGCATACTGGTGGAGTTACAACTACCTATGTTGTATTGTTTTACACTGTTGAAAAATCAAAGTTGATACATAGCTTAATTTTTTGCAAAAATGTTTTTATTTTCATAAGGGACATTGTTTATAATTTGTGTTTCAAGACATTAATAAAAGCTATACATAATATGAGCAAAATATTTAAATGTTACGTATAGATCTGAGTTTAAATTGACATTTTATTCTGATATATTCAAATGTTACATCTGGTATGTAGTATGAACATGATACCAGTGTAAACACTTTCCTTCATTACCATGTTTGATTCACATGAAGTTGTCATGCCACAGGCATTACTTCCCACATATTTTATGCAGAAAAAGGGCACAGAATATTACTAATACAAAAGCAGAGCAATTAAACGTTGACACTGTGATTTTTGACCTTAGAGGGCATATTTATGATACTATTATTCTAAGCAGTTTTAGCAACCCTGAGAAAGAGAGTGTAATTATTTATGCTACAATCAATTTTTATGTATTATTTTTGTTTTAATTTCCAATACATTTTGTATTAATTGAAATAATTTCAGTCTTGGTAGTTTACTGAGGCACATTAAGATTATAGTGTGCACACAGTGTCAAATTCCTGAAGGTATGATAACTGAGAAAGTAAAACACATCTTTTAACATTGGGAGTTTTAAAGATAGTCTGCTTCTCTACCTTCCTCTGGCCAAGAGCAGGAATATTCACCCCTTCCTATCTTCCCCTCAGCAGATTGGACTGAGAAGTACTTGTCTGTCAGAAAAATATTGCATCCATCCGGAAGGAATATTTAGATGTGACCCCAAGAGTTTGAGGTCTGGTTTAATTTGAACAAGAAAGGCAGGGAGCTTGGGGTGACCTCACCATAAAAATCCTTGCACCTCAAAACACAGTGACAGAGCTTTGAGATCATCAAAGCCTTTTTGTCTCCTTTGAATTAGCAATGAAAAAACTCTTTTCTTTCCAAAAAATAAATGTTCTCCATCTTTTGTTGGGGAGTGAAGGCACTAATGAACTTCAATTCTGATATCGATGTATTTTTCAGTTTATTTTATGAAAAAATGTAAAAGAAAATTTCATAACAAAATTATAGCATAATAGCAATAGTTAATACATTCTGTGTTGCTCAGGGTACAAGATATGGGCATAAAAATTTCCCAGATCTGCATTAGCACAAGCTTTCCGTTATAACGAACTAAGAGACCCTAACAGTATAAC
This sequence comes from Dasyprocta punctata, assembly GCA_004363535.1. NCBI lineage: Eukaryota > Metazoa > Chordata > Mammalia > Rodentia > Dasyproctidae > Dasyprocta > Dasyprocta punctata. Next base: position 24,235 of record RJWM01028236.1, on the reverse strand, counting down.
TGACTTGCATTTTTCTCTTTTCCTTTCCATCTTTCCCCTTTTACCCATCTTAGTTTCTTTTTCCTTTTGAGCAATTTTTCCCATTTCACAATATCTATTGTACATTTTAGAATTTATTTATTCTTTCAGTGTCTTACAGCAGGGAGATAATACGATGTTTACACATGTGAGTCTGATTCATTTCATTTATGAGTATGTGCATTTTTCTAATGTCTACTCAAAAGCAATTTTTTGCAAAAATTACATTTTCAGAAATGTATGTTGCTTGCATACTTTGATTCCACCAACTCTACATTACTGTACATTATGCAGGGTAAAATATAAATAATATGTGTATGCATTCATGTTAGTCTGATAAAATCCTGACTTTATTTTATTCTGTGAAATAGCCTCCAATTTTAAAAATGATACTTACTGAGAGAAATGTTGAAAGAAAAAACAGAAACCTTCTTCCAATAGTATTTTGAAAATTTGTCAAGTTCAGATTTTTCTTGGCAATAAAAGATGAAAATCTTTCATGGAGCTGAAAAGTTTTGGAAATACGGTTTATAGTTCTTCATGTAATTTAACTTCATGTTCCAGTGCACTCATTTTTTATTCTGAGGTTAATCATTTCACACTAGAAATTTTAATCAGTTGGTAGTGAAATGGAAATTTTACCAGGAAGTTTTTTCTGCAGAGAATTCGAGGGGAAACTGGGAAAATACCCAGGGCAGTTTATGCCTTCCCTGCAAGGCTGGTAATTCCAGGGTACCTCATATAATGCACATTCAGAGCCCTACAGCCTTTGGGCATCCTCAGGGAGCAGGTTCCAAGCAACATTACTTGGCAAGAATCCAAGGATAAAAGTTCAAGAATTGAATTGACAGAATTCTTTGTGTGTTTTCTCTTAGGAACTCCGTGTATGAGAGCATACTCATCTCCTATGATACTCTAAATTGTTGTCAAACTTCATTTATTAGCTTCTCAAATTGCCTCATAGTTGTGTAAAGTTGAAGAAAATAATATTTACATTCAAATGCTGAATGAGGAAGTTTTTTACTACGATACAGTATAAAAGCTTTTCCAGAGACTGATTTTATGAAAACTAGAACTACAAAATTTTCACCTGAAATATTTTATACTCACAAATATGACTTGGACATAGAAGTGTCACAGACTCATTAAAAAAAGTTGAAAATAAAAAAAATTCAAAGAAAATAAACCAACTCCGGACATTATTGCATTTTGCTTACACAATAGCTATTTCGCCCAATCATTCATTCTTCATGCACCAGTTTTTTTTGAATGTGTACTTATAGATTTGCATAATTATGTCAGTACTGTGTGTTCAGTACATTATCCTTATTTCATGACTACAATGCAATCTGCCATGACCTGTTAAGTCAGCCTATTGTTAATCAACACTCCAACATATCATGCATTGGACGATGCCCTCCTCTTCACTATGTGCACTCAGTGTGTGCAGCTGATAATAGCCTGTCCCGAGGCCGCACAGGAATGGGGCAGAACCTCTGTTTTGGTCTGGGGGTGTGATTGGCTTCATCCAGCTCCATCTTTGTATGATAGGTTTTCCTATTTTAGTGTATTTCATTTTACTTTTATTTTTTAAAAGAAAAATGAGTGGAAAGACTAACGTAAGAATTGAAATGAGTTAGGTGGGCAAGAACTCACTCTTGTTACATATAATCAAGTCAGATGTCTTGAAAATAATAAGAAGAAATTAAAATGTAATAGTGAAGCTGAAACATATTATTGACGAATAATAATCAAAAATGAGGAAGCAAAGGAGGTATTTGAAAATGTGCGCAGTGAAAATTAGGGGAAAATGTTACTGCAAATTTTGCATAAAGTCATGAACAAATCAGTTTTCATACATTTATAAAAAGACTCTTAGGGAAATGTATTCACATCCCCAAAATCCAGAGGTAATTAATTGGGGTGGATAAAAGCATTGTTTTAATTATTATAGTGTTGGACTTGTGGAAAGAAAGTATTATTCATTGACAGTTATTTTATACAGTGACAGGCTATTTTGGAGACTTAGAGACCAGTATCCAACTGTGTAACTTGCAGGTAATACTGAGGTAACAGGGAACCTTGGGATTTCATCCTAATAAGAGGGTGAGGTGAATTTCTATCACCCCAGTAGGCATGAGATTGCAAGCTACTGTGAGGAATGCTTTCTTACCCAAGATCTTCTAATAATAAATAAAAACTGGGCCACGTGTGGTGCTGTTCATGAAGTAGAATAATTCTTATGAGATCTCCACAGCAGCAACCGAAGTCTAATAAAGGACTTAGATTTCCATTCAATTTAAATGTCACATTTAAGTTGTGACTCTTATTTATTGTCTTTTTTTTTTTTCTGTCTCTTTCCCTACCAACCTTCTCTCTCCTGGATTATTATTATTATTATTTCATTCATCTTTGAGTAATTCAAGAATTGAATAGGTTTATCTTTTAATTCATAAATTAGATGTTTATGCAAATTTTGAAATATATTTGGATACTTTGATTCATGAATATGAAAAGTAGTGATTGACTCAGATGTATTAACATATCCATCAATCTACACCTTTATCATTTTCTACATTGTTATTTTTTCATTTCTGACAATGTTTAATTTTTTACTTATAACTTTTCACCTGTGCTATTTCATTTCCCCAGCTTTAGTAGACTCCATTTTTCTCTGCAGTGTCTAGCAGTAATAACTGCTTATCTTATATTTTTAATCAGTTTAATACTACCAAAAATCTACCAGGGGTAACAGATGTCTACTTCTATTGCACTTGAGAATATCAAGTATTAAGAGTTAGGTTCTTTCTGTAAGAGAGAATTAGATAAAAATTAGAGCTGTAATCCAATATGGCTGACAGATTAGGACACAGGTACATTCAGAGGAAAGGTCAAGTGAAGACAGAGGGTAAATCTTGATATCTGTAAATCACAAAGAAAAGCCTCAGAAAAAAGCAACTTGCCAACTCCTTGGTTTTGGGCTTCTAGTATCCAAAACTGAGAAAATATATCTGTGCTGCTAAAGCAACTCCGTCTACTGCATTTTCTTAGCAAACTAATGGAACCGGAACTCTGAGATGTGGCTATGTGTATGTGTGTGTGTGTGTGTGTGTGTGTGTGTGTATGTGTGTAGATGAACTCAACCACAAAGAAAGATCCACATGTGTGGAGAACTACATAGTTAGACTAAGATCTTTTTTTTCAAAATTTCAGTAAGAACAGAAACATGCTCCTTATCTACAAACAGATTAAGTTAAAATTTGGATGAGAAAAATTTACTTTATCCTAACACCATTTGCTAAATAATCTTTTCATCACCTCTGTAACATCTTTGTTCCTCAGACTGTAGATGATGGGGTTCAGCATGGGAATGACAATGGCGTAACATACTGACACTCTCATGTCGTGCTCCAAGATGTAGCTGGAACTTGGTCTCATGCACACGAAGAGGATCATTCTGTGATAAATGGACACTCCAGTGAGGTGGGAGTCACAGGTGGAGAACACTTTTCGCCTTCCTACAGCAGAAGGCACCCTCAGATTGGCCAATAGAATGAGAAAGTAAGAGATGAGGGCAATCAGGATAGAGATCACCTCAACAGAACTCACAAAGAGGAAGAGTAGAAGCTCATTTATATGAGTGTCAGAACAGGAGATTGTGAGGAGGTGGGATATCACAAAAGATATGTCTGATTTCATTGGACCCACAGAAAGATAGGCTGAAAGTGGCCACTGTATGTATTGTAGAATGCAGAATTTTCCCAACAAAGGAAGCCATGCTGAGTGGCATGTAGACCCTAGGGGTCATGCTCACAGAATACAGAAACGGGTTGTAGATGGCCATGTAGGGGTCATAAGCCATTGCTGTCAAGAGGAAGGATTCTGTGGTCTCAAAAGTAACAGCAAGAAACATCTGTGATGCACACTCATGAAATAAAATGACTTTCATTTTTGACATAAAACCTCCCAACATTTTTGGAGTAATAACAATAGAAAAAGAGGCATCCACAAATGATAAAATGCTCAAAAAATAGTACATTGGGTTATGGAGCCGGGAATCCCCAATGACCAATATGATCAGTCCTATGTTTGCCATGATGGTAAAAAGATAAATCACCAGAAACAGGAAAAAAAGGATGATCTGCAGTTGAGTATCATCTGTGAAGCCCTTGAGGACAAACGTTGTAACACCAGTGACATTGTTCATACTGAAAACACATGGAAAAGACTTGAAGACATTCAGAAGATTACAGTCACATTACTATGAAAATACTGAGCATTACTGCATGTCAAAGGAACATGGAATCTATGGATTCATTTCTTTGTGAATATATAGTGTCAAACAGTAGATGAGGAAACAATGAGAAGAGTCGGCCCACGTTTGATGCCATGAATGTAGATACAAATTGGAGATATATGTTCACTCTCTCTAAATCTGTGCTACCTCTAAAACCTCAGGGCAGGGGCTTAAGCTCTCCCTGTATTGTTTAGCTGGTACCATATAAAAACGTGTTAAAACACATAGGAAGCAAGTTAAAAAATGTGTTTTGCTATCCAAACCCACTGGAGCACAAATGATAGGAAAAGATTCTCAGAATTCTAGGTCTTTCAGCAATTTTCTAAAAAGTGATTTGTTATAATAAACTGTTCTACAGAATTGGAACATTAATTTAGAACATCGATATAAATATTAAAAGACAGAAATATTAGTAAAATCCACTTTAAAAATAGAATATGCCAAATTAGGTTTCTGTACAGCAACTGTTTCCTGTATGATATTATTTTATAAGGTTTTACTAAATTTCTTTTTCCCTAATAGGTCCTATTGGGGTTGTCTGTAAGATTAATCAATGTGTCAGGGTCAAGGTGGCCATTAAATTTATATGGCAACTTATGCTTATTAAAATTTCTTTCTTAAATATATGGAATCCCATTACCTGTTTAACTAAATTGATTTTCATTTGTATTTTTCTTAGCATTTAAATTCTTGACATTATGTTTTTGTACTTTCATATTCAGTGAAATTCAGAATTGTTCTGAAAAAATAAAAGAGGCGATTTTTTTAGTTAACATTATTTTTAGTTAACATTTATGCAGTCTGTGAAATAACAACAAGATGTGAAGTCACAGCTAAATATGTCACAAATATCAGAAATTAAGTTAATAGTGCCCAATATTATTTATACCAAGATTCATAACATATGAGATGTTCCCAAGATTTAGTTATTATAAAGTTTGGTCATATAAACATTGGGTGCACATATATTGCTGTGGTATGGAGCTAAGGGTGGTGAAATGGGAAAGGACAGTAGAAAAAAAGGATAAAAATACAAGTCAGTTATACTGTTAGGGTCTCTTAGTTCATTAAAAAGGAAGGTTTGTGCTAATATAGATCAGAGAAATTTTTATGGCCCTATCTTGTACCTTGAGCAACTACTTTAAAAAAATGGTAACATGTAATGTATTAACTATTGTTAATCTATTATTTCATTTTGAAATTTTGCTTTACCTTTTTTCCATAAAATAAAACAAAAATTAAAAACTAGAAAAAAGATTCATAACATAAAAATTAAAAGTAAAAAAATAGGACTAAAAGAAATATGGAATACAGAAATGTTTCATCACCACTCTTCCAATTAAATAAATAAAGTATTAGTTACCAACTATACGTGAATTCCCAGTGTCTATTGTTTGTTTGTAATGTAGAAGTATGCAGAGAAGAGATTTTATTTAAATTATTTTAGTCTATTTTTGCACACCCTAAACCATGGGATATTTGGATCAGTCTTCGGATGTTTAATCAGCTACAAATGACAATCTATAAACTCCTTATTTTCATCAATATATGTCAGGCCCCATTTTCAATAGACTGACAATTTTCATCATTAAAAGAGTCAATTAAGTTATAATTCTCACCAAATGAATTTATGAGTGAAATATTCATACCATAGTAATAAAAATGTGTTTGCTGTTGTTTGTCTAATTCATTTATGTATTTTTGGTTCCTTACTTTTTTTTTAATGCTCCTTGCGTGATGTTAACAATCCAGTACCCAATCCAAAGAAGTGAAAGTTTACTCGTGTTTTTCTTGACACATTTTTTATGTATGTTAAATTTAACAACTTACTAGGTTATTTTACATTAAAGTTTTCAAACAATTTTGAGATTTTTGCATATATCATTGCACAGTAAATGTTTCATATTTCTAGCAGTTCTCAAAAAGAAGTGCCAGGGAAAATGTTCAATTTGCAGGATTGCTCACCACTAATATACTGCACCTTCAACTATTTTGGTTGCCTGCTACTAGATAACTACTGCCTTCACCAAGCAACATCCCCATTCACTTATATCCCCAGTGAAATAACACACAACAAAAGATTGCTCATGTGTGTGTATTGCTCTGTTTGATAAAAAAAAAAATCAGAAGTCAGTACTAATCTTGTGTAACTTCTAAATTGTATAGCTACCAAGACAAATTTAATAGAATCATTTATAATTGGTATTATTAGATTAAAATAAACACCTCTTTCCAGCAGAGCAGGGTGAATGACTATTATGAGTTCTTGACTCTTCATTCTTTCAATTAGTCCAGCTTCTTCCCTTGGAGAAATGTAACCATGAATTCTATTAGGAGCATTCCTACTTATTTCTACAAACAAAAATTCAGCATTCTTAATTTTGTTTCTTTCCACAACCTCTTTATTTTGAATTTGTATGTGGATCTTAAAAAATACTACATTATGTTGAATAAATTCTATTCACTTTGGAGTCTGCAAGGAGGACTAAAGGGTTTTATACCATGTTTTTAGTGGCTGAAGTGTATAATATAAAATAATACATTCAAACTTGATTTTGAGCTCTCCTGAAATTCTGCAAATGGTCTGAAAATTTCTCTTACCTGTGGGGAGCAAATGCAGGTTTAATTATGTCATACATTACTTCATTTGTACTGTTTATATTCACTTATTCTACTGCTGATGAAACCCACAGGATAACACCCAAAGGAAATGTGCTGCAATTATCCTCCAGGTCATAGAGCAGTATGATGATTTACTAAATAATAATAATGGAAATGGCTCTGGAAGAAGACATTATATGTAGGCATTAATATAAAAAGTAATGTTTATCCTTAATTTTAAAGAATAAAAATATTAAAAATACTTAGCTAAGAAATCTTAAGATATGAGATATAATCTTATCAAACAACATGAATACTGGGTTACACCTTAACATGCCTCTAGCCTGGTTTCCTCACTTGTTAATATAAGGCATTTTATATTGTGACAAGTCAATAATTAGGAAAAACTGGAAAAACCTACAATCACAGTGTTTCTTACAAAATATGGCAAATGGATTTGCAGTCCATCTTAATATGGATTAAGCTTTTATTCTGTTCTTATTGTAAAGTGCCATATATAAAGTATAAATTTTTAGCTTCTTGGAGAATTATTAGTCAAAAAGTCAAGCATAAAAATACCACGTATGTTGAGGGGGAAAAAAAATGTGAAATTTTGCAAGATTTCACATACCATGTAATTTTGTGAGCTGTGGGTATCAATATATAGTTTATTTATATTAAATTGCAGATTTAAATGATACAAATTTAAACATATATATACACATATATGTATACATATGTACATTATGCATATACATGTGTTTGTGTGTACATATGCCCCCACATACATGTAGTCCTAGAACTATAAGAAAATTAATGGAGAAATTTAACCGGGCCTGGGGAAATAGTTCAGGGGCATAAGCCCCTGCCTGGCAAGCACGAGGTCCTCAGTTCGATACCCAGTATCAAAAAAAAAAAAAAAAAAAAAAAAAAAAGAAAATTAAACTTAGTAGACAAGAAAGGTATAAAATGATTTCTTTCACTGATTTTCTGTTTTCTCCTGAAAGCCGTGTTGGAGATAACCATGAAAATTTATCAATATATAGATAAGAATATTTTAAGTGATGAAAAACAGTTGCATAAATTTTTACATTTTATAATTGCAAATATAGTTAAGGGTTCACTCTGGGGGAGAGAAATCGAAAATAATGTTAGAAACCGCAAACCCCATGGACTGAAGCCAGGAGAGAAAGGGTCGCAGCCCAGGAGACGAGCTTTGGACGCACCCCGGGCGGTTGTGGTGTCCCCCGTGCTGCGGTCACATCCGAGTCACAAATGCGATGAAGCCATTGTACCTGACACTCAGCATTCTTTTCATGAGTCAGTTTGAAGATGAACAAAGATTGCCAGATCTGAGAGTCAACAGTGCTACATAAATGAAAACAAAAGGAAAAATACAACATATTAAAAAGAAAATTGAGTAAAATTGAGTCATAAATGCCAAATCTTTCAAAAATCTCAATAACCCAGAAAGTCCGATAAAGCACATACTAAAGAGAAATAATTCACACCATAAGGATGCCACAGCACACCTATGGAAAATGGCAAATAAGAATTTGAAATGGTATTTTGACACAGCGTTCATACGAAAGACTTCCATTTGCCACAGAAGGGAGCTGATTTGGAGGCTGAGATACATAAAACCACAGAATCTTACTAAGATCAGCAGCGCTGAGCCGCGTGTGGTGGTGCAGGCCTTTAATCCCAGTACTCGAGAGGCTGAGGCAGGAGGATGGTTGTGAGTTTGAGACCAACCTAGGCTACAAAGTGAGTTCATGGCCAACCTGAACTGCAAAGTGAGACTCCGTCTCAAAAAATAGGGCCGGGGAGTTAACTCAGTGGCCTAAGGCCCTGCCTGGCAGGTGCGAGGTTATGAGTTCAATCCCCGGTACAAAAAAAAAAAAAAAAAAAAAAAAAAAAATCAGGAGCGCTGCTTCAGACACAGCACGGACAGGAAGAGTCACGATCACTAGCGCTCGTGTCACACGGAACGCACGGATTTATGAAGCCACTCCCAAGGCCGGTTTCCTGACCTGCATCTCAGCAGGGCCATTTGGAAGAAGGACACGGTGTTTCCGTTAGACACGATGACCTCGCTTTCCTAAGCATCCTCAGTAAGGGAGGCCTGAGGGGCTTCTAGGAGCCTAAATGGCTCTGTGGGTGTGAGGGTTGCACAATTACAGACAACAGGCTCTTCTCAATTGAACACATATTTATGTTACATAAATAGGGCAAACAGGAAAACAAAAGGAGCCAATGAATTACATGGGAAGGTGAGACAGGAAAAACAATAAACCAGAGAAGAAAATGTGGATAGATGGAACTTTAAAAGCAGTGGTGAGGGATAGACTTCTTTTTTTTTTTTTTTTTTTTTTTTTGCAGCACCAGGGATTGAACTCACAACCTTGCACCTGCCTGACAGGCACGTAAGGTGCTGAGCCAAACTCCCGGCCCTGGTTTTTTGAGGCAGGGTCGCACTATGTAGCTCAGGCCGGCCTTGTGCTCGCGTTGTAGCCCAAGCCGGCCTCGAACTCGCAACGCTCTGCCTACCTCAGCCTTCTGAGTGCTGCGATTAAAGGCGTGCACCACCACGCCCGGCTTAGACTTCATTTTAAGAAAAGAAAAACATTCCATGTACTCCTGAGAAAGACATTTCAGAAGTAAGGAGTGATGCAAACCTTACAATGGTACCAACGCTAATATTTACAGGGAAAGGTTAGGAGGTCCTATAGTCCCAGGGGTTGAACTGATTCAGTTCAGCTGGTATCACAAATTGACCACCAGTTATGAATCTATCACATCGCCTATATGCCCATCAATGTATGAATTGAAAAAAATGAAACCTAGTATGTATAGGTAATGATATTTGTTTGCAATAAAGAAGGAAAAACTTGAGTCATTTGTAAGAAAAAGAATGCAGCTGTGACCATACTATTAAGTGCAATAAACCAGATACAAAGCTTAAATATTGCATAGTTTTTCTTTCATGAGAAAGTAAAGTAAATTAAAAAGCAAAACAAAAGATAAATAAAAGAAAACATGGAGTTAAATCTTTTATAAATGGGAAGGTGACCGAGAGAGAGAGGGGAGGCATATAGCAGATGTAAAAAGAATTAAAATGTGTTAAGTATACATACCAGTACTCAGTAATGAATGCAATCATCATGTATTATACATGAATAAAAATAAAAATTAGAAGACAAAGCCATCATGAAAGATGAATTAAGAAAAGATGAGTATACAGGTGTAAGGAGGCATCATTTTCAACCACTGAGCCCTCAGTAAGGTCTCTTTTTGTCGTTTTGTTGCGGGAAACTTTCCAAGCCAAGCCAAGCCAAGCCAAACCAAACCAAACCAAACCAAACCAAAAGGAAGACTCTGCACCAAGGAGATAAGATGGCAGCATTTAATCTTTACACCAGCATGTGGGAGACAACTTGAGCGGGTCCCCTTGAATGCAGAACAATTGTTGCAACATTGATTATATTGAGGCTTAATTCCTTATGTTGATATATACAGAGCTGACTATGGTATTTCCTTCTTTCTTCAGTTGGCGCTAAGCCTTGCAAATAAGGCTAGCTGAGGTACTGGTATGTAATCTATAATGCCATCCAACAGTGTCCTGTTTCCTCCCATAGTGATCTCTGTAAAACATATAGGCACAGCGGGATGGAAGAGCCAGTGAGCTCCAGGAATGTCGACTGGGGATGAGCCTCGAGAAAGAGGCTGTGAGTTCCCAGAGCATAAAGTTTGCATATCAGAAACTGAAGCAGCAGCCTCCTAAAATAATTCAGTTGCTATCTTGATTGGGTTATGCAAATTGATCCCCCTGCATATCTTTATCTGCATTTCACAGAGATACTTTTCTCACTACCTTGCTAGCCAGCTCAAGTTACTCATGTAGTTCCTGCCATCCTCACTGTCACTCATCCTCAAGCCACCCCCTTGCTTCACTAGTTAATAAATTCTGGGAGAGGCCTAGGATCAAGGCCTTTGTCCACATGTCCTCAGGAGGATTGGACTCAGGACCCCTTGGCTGCCCTTAACTTTGAGTATGTCTCGGAGTCTTTACTCTCACCATGGGTTGCATTGGAGGAAGTAGATTGGAATTAACTTGCTGGGATTCCAATAACTTCTCAGTGGAATTATAAATAGAATTTCTTGGATTGTGAGGAAGACTAGAGAAAGGATTACAGTACTTGGATTACCGTACTCAATATTTGGGGCTACAATAGCAGCAGACTGTTGGAGTTCACGCCAGTAGATAGTTGCAGGGATAATTTCTCTCTAGCAATGGCCCTGAATCTGGAAGGAGTTTAGTGTATATAGAATTAGAAGTGGGAGGTACAAAACAAGTGACCAAATGTTACATGGTTGGTTGAATCATATATTGACAGACAGGCTAGTCTTGAAATAATAGTAACATTATGGGAACCAGGGGAGGGGACTCTTACAGAATGACTATAATTGAGGGCATCAGGAATATAGGAATTGTTCCAGAGAAAGAGACTTGACTGAATGAAAGTGGTTAAGGACATGACCATAATATAGGAGTTGTTCAGGAGAGAGAAACTTGACTGAATGAAAGTGGTAGGACATTACCATAAAACAGGAGTTGTTCCAGAGGGAGACCTGACTGAATGAGCACAGGTCAGCCCAAGGTGGCTTAAGTATAGGCATTACTCTGACATTGTCAGGGTCAATTGAATTTACCAGAGACAGCAAAACAGCAACTTAATCAGTCTTCCAATTAATCATGAAATATCTATAAATTTGTTATTTTGCCCCAACAATTTGAGTGCTGAGTAGGGTTCATGTAGAAAAGGTGCAGTCTATTGTTTAAAGGTGTCACTCTGCTAAACAGTGGACATGAGCACCTACTATTAAAATCAAAGCATTAGGGACCAGGGGTTAGCTCAGTGGCACAAGCATCGGCCTGGCAAGCACGAGGTCATGAGTTTGATCACTGGTACCTCCCCCCTCAAAAAAGAATCCAAGCATTAACTATATTCACTTGATTCCAAGAAGTTGCATCAATAATTGTAAAATTGAAGTGATATTTCCTTAAACCATAATGTTAGCCAAGTTCTTGAATTTCACTTTCAATGCATTTCATATTTAAACTCATCCTATGTTTCAGAATGGATATAAAATATTAGCTACACTTTGAAATAATAATGTTGAGTAAAATAAATTGGACCCACAAGCTTAAATATAGCTTAGTTTCTTTCATTTGAGAAGTCAAAGTATAAATAGTTTGAGGAGAAAAATAAAAGATAATAGGAAAGAAGGAGAGAGATCTTGGGCAAGAGGAAAGGGAATCAAGAGATGGAGAGAGAAGGGAGGAAAGAGAGTGAAAGGGGCAGAAAAAGAATTAAGATGTGCTGTGCACATGCACCAAGTCCTCATGATGATTGTGATCATATATATTGTAGTCCCAGTATTGAGTACTGTAATCCAAATACTGTATATTGTAATCCTTTTTCCAATTCACCTCATAATCTGGAAGGTTATATCTGTAATCCCATTGGAACATTATTGGAATCCAAGCAAGTTAATTCCGTGTCCAATACAACCCATGAAAGAGAATAAAGACAGCAACACATATTCATAGTTAAGGGCAGCCAAGGGATCCTAAGGCTGATCCAAGTGAGGCTATACAAAGGCCTTGATCCCAGGCCTCTCCCAGAAATTTTTATCGTGTGAAGAAGGAAGTAGCTCAAGAATCCATCTGCATAACTCTATTAGGCAAGCATTTGAATGGCTTAGGAGGCTGTTGCTTCAGTTTCTGTTATGTAAACTTTTGTGCCCTGGGGAGTCATAGCCTCTTACTTTGAGGCTCATACTCAGCTGACATTGCTGGAGCTGAGTGGCTCTGCCATCCCACTGTGTTTCAACCATCTAGTAGGGAATACAATGTGAGGAAACAGGAAAATGCTGCTTGGCCTTAAAGATTATATATTAGTACCTGGGCTGGGCTTATTTGCAATGCTTAGAGCCAATTGAAGAGAGAAGGAAATAGCATAGCCTGCTCTGTACATTTCGGTCTATGGAAATAAGCCTTGATTTAACTAATGTTGCAGCAATTGTTCTGCATTCAAGGGCAGTTGCTCAAATTGTCTCCTACAATATGTATTGTGAGTACGTACTATAAAAATTTTTTAAATGAATGAAATTATTTCGACTTTCCTTGACTGGCAAAGCATGACAGTTAATTACACGAAAGTAAAATTTATATGTTACGAGTAACCACCAAAGATTTATCTTGCAAAAATAAAGTCAAATAATTACATATAGAACACCTCAAATGCCATCTAGAACATTAGAATGCCCTACTATTATCATCTCTCCATCAATCCTTTAGTATCAGAGATAACTTCCTATTTTCTATGGTATGTTAGTTTTTTTAAAATTCTTAATTATATTACATATTACTTTGGCATAGCATCATGGGCTGGAGGACTCTATTTTAAATTATTTCCAGCATCTTTTATAAGATATGATATTCACTAATATAGTATACAAACTAAAGACCAAATGCAAATAATCTAAATTTGTCTTATTGTCCTTACACTATAATATACTTTAAGCATATGAATGCTTCCTGGACTAAATGACAAAGAAGATGGTGCAGTCTTAATTTAGTTAAAAATTTAGAGTTTTTTCAATTTAAATATTGTTTACAAGTTTTATATTCTAAGGACCATCTTTCCAATACAAACTACATATGAATTTTTACTGTTTAGAACTTCTCTAAAACATAGAAACACACAAAAATGAAAGCAAGTCAAAATTATATCTGATAAAAATGTCTAGAAAAGTGAAAAGAATCCATAAACATAAGAAATGGAATAAGATATTAGCAAAGTGAGAAATGAGACAAAAAGGCATTATAAAATAATAAAATTTTATTTATTATTTATTTGTAACTGCAAAAAATAACAAATAGGAGAGTACATAGAAATATAGATTACAGATAACATGTATATATATAACTAAAAATAAATTAATTCTTCATGCATTGACATGTGAAGCAAAAATTTCACATCATTAAAAAATAGAGGAAAATAAAACATTCTAAATCAATTTGCATTAATTAACTGAACATTTTGAATTAATGAAAAATTGTAAAATTAACTCCTAAAAATTAACTTTATTATAAGAGCACAGAGGCTGGGGATTTAGCTCACCGGCATAAGCACCTGCCTGGTGAGTGCGAGAGTGCAAGGTCCTGTGTTCAATCCCTAGTAGCAAGAAAAAAAAAAGTGTCCAGGGATTTAGTTCAGAAGTGCTTGCTTGCTAAATGCAAGGTTGCGAGCTTGGTCCCCAATACAAAAAAAATTATAATAGCACATAAAAGAAATGATTATAATTTTATAGCAAACCTAAATTTCAAAAATTAATTTACATTGCTTGTTTTAAAAATTGACTTACTAATTGTAAGACAAGTTTAAACAACAATTAAACAATTAGAAAATTGAACTGTAAAATGAATTAAACTTTAAATTGCAGACAAAATTAAAATGACAATTATAGAATATGTGGTGGAAAATTAAATAAAGGAAAATATTCTCAACATGATCTAAGATTATGGAATGACATAAATAATACTAGTTTTCAATTTTTTCTTTATGACTGTATTAAAGGTGCAAAGATAATGAAACATTATTTCATTCAATTGAACTTGTTTTTAACAATTATCTTCAAACTAAGGAAATTAGAAGGAAGACACTAAGTACTTTACTGAAGAGTTGTGGCATGCCCCAAAAAGCTATAATCTTAAAATGTTTAGCAAGGACACATTTAAGGACTATCACTGCATGTAGATTTTCAAATTGTTCAGTTTGTAAGATTTTAGGTTCTGCTCACATCCCGAGAACTTGTTTGTTACATAGGTTTCAGTGATAGTTATCAAAATTAAACTTTTATTGAATATAGTAAGATATGGAAGAATACATAGGGAACAAGAGATATTAGGTTAAATATTTAATATATCCACATGTATTCACAACTATTGATCTAAAAGAACATGCAAAATCCTGTCATTAGTTGTTAGAATTTTCTTCTTTTCTGTAATAATTTATAATGTTTTCCAATTTGCATTCAAACTTTATATATACATTATCCTATGACTTAAATCTACTTAAAAATTTTACTTTAGCCTTACCCAAAGTTGGAAACTGCATTTTTTATTGATTTTTATCACTGGGCTGATAGCCTACTTAACTGATCATAGGAATTAATAAAGCATCCATATTTTGCATGAAAATATATAAAAGGAATGTCACAATTCCAATGCAAATTGCCACCATTCATGCGTAACTGCTATCTTCTGTTCAAATTGACAAGGGATAATTATTTATCTTTTTCAACTGAGAAACAGAATCTTAAAATTTTAATGACTTATCAAATGTTGTACATCTAAAAGCATAGCCGATCTAAATGCTAAATTATAGAATATCTGATTCCAAAAAGAATGCCCCAAACCATGCTGCTATATTTCATCATTATATTATAAATGGAATGATTACTGAAACTGTAATCGCTATATATATATAAAACAATAAAACACCATACAATTGGAGCATGGATGGACTGCTTCATGATATACTGTTTGATATTCTGAATATTTCTTGTGCTTTAAGACATATGCATTTAGATCATAGATTATAAGATGATTCATGGTTTTCAACTGTAGGAATTTCTAAAAAAAAAAGAACAGTATTGAGAATTTCAGATGTCAGGTTTCTTTAAGCCAACAGCAACTCCACAGAAACATAAGCAAAGAAATCAGTTGTTTTTACAGACAGACCTAAAGACAGTTTAAACAGAAAAGAAAAGGGAAGGGTAATACTTAACATCACGCTTACTTTAACTGGCTGCAGCTCTGTCCCCTCTGCAGGACTCTAATGACAGCGTTCTTCACATCTTTGTTTCTGAGACTGTAGATGAGAGGATTCAGCATGGGGATCACAATAGTGTAAAACACAGAAGCCACCTGATCCTTTCCCAAGGAGTAGGACTCCTTGGGTTTTAGGTAAGTAAAGATCATGGTGCTGTAAAAGATGGTGACGCCCAGGAGATGGGAGGCACAGGTAGAGAAGGCTTTTTTCCTTCCAGCTGTGGAATTAATTTTCAGGATAGTGGAAAGAATGGACACATAGGATCCAGATATGGTGATGAGGGATAGCATTAGGGTGGAACCAGCAACAATGAATAACATGATCTCAAAGTCATGAGTATCACTGCAGGACAAGGATAAAATCGCTGGAGTGTCACAGAAAAAGTGATGAATGATATATGAGTTGCAGAAATTCAGCCGGCTCAGGCAAAGAACATTGACAGAGGAATCCATAAATCCAATCATGTAACAGCCAGCAAGTAGGGCACTGCACAGTCTCATGGACATAACGACTGGATAGCGTAAAGGGTTGCAGATAGCTACATAGCGATCATAGGCCATGGAGGAGAGAAGAAAGCATTCAGTGCCACCAAAGAGAACAAAAAGGTACAACTGAGTGAAGCAGCCCAGGAATGAGATGCTCTTGGTGGAAGTCAGTAAGTTCTGTAAGGTTTTAGGGGTGATGACACTTGAGTAGCTGAGGTCGAGAAATGACAAGTGAGTGAGGAAAAAGTACATGGGGGTGTGAAGTTGGGAATCCAGGCGAATGATCAGTATCATCCCTGCATTCCCCAGCACCGTGACCAGGTAGATGAGGAGGAAGAGCAGGAAGAGGACCAGCTGCATCTCTTCAGAATCCGCCAGCCCCATGAGGATGAAGTCAGGTACATTGGTGGAGTTCCATCTGCCCATAGTGTATTGTATTAAACTATTGAGAAATCAAAGTTGGTACTTAGCCAGAATGAGGAATGATTTGTCAATCATTTTTATCATTGGTGTGGTATTTTTATAATTAGTTTATTGTTTGTAAATATTTCTCTAATGGGGCTGAAAATATTCACTTGCCATATGTAGAAATGCTTGCAAATTGACATTGACATACAATGCAAGATAACGTGCTACAGAATTAGAATGAACCTCATGCTACTCAACAGACTTTCCTTTATTAATACATTTAATTCCCATGAAAAATCTTACACCCTTGCTTCTGTTATCTACATACTGTAGATAGGAATCTATTGTCAGAGTAATTGCATTTTAACACTGCTTGACTATATTCGTGCATATAATTGTTTCTGCAAACCTAAGAAATGTTATGCAGTAAAAAATGATAAGAAACAATTTTACTATATAATTTACTGCCCTTTTGAGCCAAATGCATTCCATACCATTTAAAATTATAAGTTTTCTTTGCAGGCTTAATGAAGTGCTTTAGGATTACAGATCAAATAAAACTATTAAATATTAGAACATATGGTATTTTCCTAACTAGGTCATTTAAACCATTTTCCCAAACAATATAATTTCAAAATATGTACATTACTTGTATATTCTGATTCCATCTGATTAAGTATTTTTTGGGCACTCAATCTGAAGTGGTGCAGAGAAAACAGAGAGAGAGAGAGAGTGAGAGAAGAGAGAGAGAGATAAGGAAGAGACCTTTAATGAGGAGGGTATGCGAGAGCTTCATTGGTCAAGGGTGCAGAAGCTCTCAACAAGAACAAAGTGTAGTTACTTTTATCAGTTTTGGCTGGGGGAGGAGTTTGGCAAGTTGGCAAAATGACATATTAACCGCTGATTTGAAGGAGCATCTGCCTGTGTAAAACAGGAGATGGAAAGATTTACTGGGGGCTGGAGGTGGAAGCTTGGGTGGTTGTGGAGTCTTGGGATTGGAGAGGGCTCAGGGAATGTGCAAAAAGGGAGCTGGAGGTTTATCTCTGGAATGAGAAGGAGAACATAGAACGTACTCTTGGAGAGCTAAGTTGTCTCTCCGAGTCCGGTACCAAGTTGGGCAGATGTAGCTAAGCCCCAGGCTAGCAGAAACTATCACCATCAGCTCTACATTTATGTTTCTACAAGTCCTGGCATTTTTTAGGGTAAGATCCAAATGCCATGTGTATGCATATTCCTTGGCAAAAGTTCCAATTTTGGTTTGTCAGCTCTAAAATCATCCAGGTTTAAGAATAATACTTACTGTGATCCAAAGCTAAGGAAAATGACTTCTGATATGATCTTTGTAGAAAATAATCAACCCTCAAATTCTTATCAGAAATAAAATATGAAATGCATTTGAAAATCTGAAAATTTTTGTAATACAGATTTGTTTTCCTTATAATAGTTGACTTTACATTTTTGTTCATTCATTCTTTTATTCTGAGATATATCTATCTTGGAATATCATGCTGGATTTAATCACATTTAACTTCCCAGGTAATCTCCAAAGAATCTGAGAGACCGTGAATATAAGCAGAATGGTGTGTGTCTTGCTTCCCACCTGATAATTCCAGGGAGCCTCATGTAATGGGCACTGAGGATAAGGCAACCTTTGGGCTCCTCAGGGAGCAGTTGCTAGAAGCTCATTTGGCAAGCTTCCAAGTTTAAAAGTTCAAGAACTAAATGAGTAAAGGGATTGTTTATTCCTTTACCTAGGTTCCACAGCTAAGAAGATAAATACTTGGTTTTGTTTGTGATTCTTTAATGTTTAATAACAAATACTTATTTTTTCAATGAACGAATAACACATATATTATAAGAGATAAATATTTCCATCCTATAGTCACTATATCAGGATAACTTTGACCAAGTAGGAAGATCAGAAATTTCCAGAGAAATCCTGAGTTAATTTATGAATACCTTTACTAAGAAGGGAATGGTAAATTTTCACTATGTAGCACTTTTACTTAAGAATGTGATTCTGCCATCAGAATAAAACATGCTCATTTAAAAAAACAAAAAATAGAAATTCAAAAAAAATCTTCAAAAACAATTTAAAACCTTTAAAATTTTCTTGACATCATTACAACTTCTCCCAATCATTTTTATATTCCATAACAATTACGTGAACTTGTAATTATATATTTGCCAAATTAATTATTATTATAATACACAATCAGTATCTTTTTTTTAGAACTAAAATTTTATAATATAGCTGCAGCCACATTATGTTACTTATTTGTTAGCCCACTCTTATTGTAGGCAGTTGAGTTAGACAGAAATATTATAGTAGCCAGGCAGGGCTAGGCCCTCGAGGCAGCTGGCGGAGAGGACCAGATGTTTTGTGCCCTTGGAGGAGACAGGCACCTCCTTCTGTGGGCCAGATCTGAAGAAAAAGGATCAAGCAAATGCACCCACATCCTAATGATTGATATTCTAAATAGTTCACTGTCATCCTGAGGAAGCCAGGAGTCACCATCCCAATCCCCCACAGCAGGAGTCACTGCTGTTAATGATACAGGGGAATGATCTCAGACCTCCACATGATATAGGGGAATGAATCTCCCAACCTACTATACGTCCAGTGCGAGTTTGTGTTCTCTAAAATCGAGGAATGAATTTTAGGAACAACGGATTGTAAGAGCAGAATATATTTCTTGAGAGAAAGAAAGCTTCTGTCTGAAGGACAGAAGGGGTCCTGAGTGGGTTACCAAAGACTCTGTCATTTCTAGGGACTTTTATAGAGTAAAACCATGAGGTTAGATGGGTCCAAGGCAGGGAAAAATGGGGACTTGCAAGGTGGGCATAAGGTGGGACATAACTATGGTTAACCAATAAGACTAATTGCTCAGGAAAAATTGATTAAATCAAGGACAAATGGGGAAGTGAGTCACTTAGTAAGGGGAGGGGATACTTAACAGCAGTGACTTCCCGTAGTGGGGTGGGATGCTGACTTGTGACTTCCTCCGGGTGATAGAGAACTATTTAGAATATCAGTCCTTAGGATATGGGTGCATTTGTTCTGTCTTTTGTTTTGACATCTGGCCCACAGCAGGAGGTGCCTGTCCCCTCAGAAGTTACAAGGTATCTGAACTTCTGCACTGGCTCCTTTGAGGACCTAGCCCTGTCTGACTGCCTATAATATTTCTAACTAACTCAGTTGCCTGTAACATTAAGACTATCCACTTGCTATGTGACTTGATTCCCCATTTTTTCCTGATTTAATCAATTTTGCCTGAGCAATTAATCCTATTGATTTATCATAGTTCTGTCCCACCTTATGCCCACCTTGCAAGTTCCCATTTTTCCCTTGGACCCATCTCACCTGTGGTTTTGCTCTATAAAAATCCCCCCAAAACAGACAGGGTCTTTGGCAACCCACTCGGGACCCCTTCTGTCTCTCTCTCAGATGGAAGTTTTCTTTCTCTCAATAGATATGTCCTGCTCTTAATCTCCATTGTTCCTAAAATTCATTCTTCAGTTTTAGAGAATGAGAACTCATACTGAACAGCTGTTAGGTTGGGAGTTCATTCACTCCTTTGTACAGGATGTATTTGAGATGTCCCATCCCACACCAGGTGAACTGAGCACTCACTTGCTAACAAACAGATACAGTGCTGCATTTCAGAAAAGACACAGTCCCCTTCCCCATCCTGTCAGCATCACCTACATCATCTGCATGCAATGCTGGTCCCACGGGCTTTCCTATCCTGGTATTCCTGATTTTGCTTTACTGTTACAAAACAATAATCCGAGCAAAAGAGCATCAGTCCTGAGGCTAGGAAACATCCCATAATTATCTTAGTAGGCAAAAGCTCATGCATACTCTATATAATCAGGGCAAGTGCTTTCTTAAATAATAATGAAAAGAAACTGAAATAGAATCATAAGGTTGAAATATTTCATGAAGGATTATTTGCCTGCAATGAAGAAGCAAAGAAGCAAAAAGTATCCAATGAGAATCACGCAAAATTTTTCTTGTGGAACTTGTATTCATGGATGAACAAATCAATGTGCATGTAAATATTAAAGTGGCTATTTCAGGAAAATGTACACAAGCCAAAGAATTTTAGCAGATAATTTCTTGTGGTAGACAAAGAAACTACTTCTGTAAGTATTTTCTTTGATGAACTTGTGGGAGGACATCACTGTTCATCAGTGTTTTAGTTTGTACTGAGACAGAGTGATTCAGAGGTTTGAAAGCCATCATCAAACTGGAAGACAAATAGAAACTTGAGGCTGAGGTCCATGAAAGCTTAGATGACATATTATGACAATGTCATATTAATAAACAATCTCTGTTATGAAATCTTTTTTCCATAAAGTAATAATAATAATTAGAAAATCTCACAAGCAAGAGTTTGCTGTGCAAGGGATTCTGAAACAAGCTTGTTGGGATCAGGTTTAGAGCTTTAGATGAGGGTGGGGTCATCCTGCAGCAGTGCTGCTTCATGGCAGTGACCACAGATAACTGAAACCTCTTTCGACGGATCAATAGAAGGCTTTTATACAAGCTCATCAGATTTTAAACTATGTTTTTCTTCTCTCTCCCTCCCTGTCTGTATCCCTCCCTTTCTCCCCTTCCTCTGATGCATTATCCTTATTCCTGTTCTATTTTTTTAGCTTTTGACTCATTAGTAAAGAGAATAGGATTTTATTTTTTGGGTCACACTGAATATTTGTACATCCTACTGAGATAGAGTGTGATTTGACACGTGTATGGTGTGTATCTTTTGATGCTGGATAATTACTAGCACATCTAAACTGTTAGCTTTTTATGATTTTTTATGCTGACTTTTCTCTCTTAATAAATACTGCTAACTTGTTAAAATTTATAATTCATTGTTAGTTTTGTTTTATTAATTTATTAACTACTGTACTAGTTTGAAAGCATTATTCTCTCTAGCACCTAATAGTAACTGATTGTCATACTTAATTTTTATTTACTTAATAACAGTAGGTTTAATATTTGCAATATTCATCTCAAAATCATCTCATTCTCTTCATATATATATGTATATATAATCTTTATTAATCTTATTCTACTACTTTGTATGGAGAGTCTGAAGTTAAAGTATTAATTTATTTCACTAAGAATAATGTAACATAATTTTAACTTTTAAAAATTGTGGGTGGCATATTTTGTCATATTAAAATATCAATCTTCAATTGTATTTTGGTCATAAAATAGGCCTTTTAAATTATACTTTAAAAATTTATTAAAATTTATGGATTACTTGCAGTTGATGAGTATAAATAACTCAAAGATTCTGACAAAGAGAGATTCACAAGCTGATATGAAGGAGTCCAGTCCTAAATCAACTATAGAATTGCAGATGATAAATTCTAAGCAAGGAAAATAAAGTTCTCAAAATAATTGCTCCAACATGTTAGAAGGTGAGATGTATTGAGAATATAAGAAATACCTTGTGAAACAGCATAAGTTACCCTCAGCCATTTGTTCTCTTCATGTGAGGAATTCAGGGACACAGGAGTATGACATCTCCTAACCAGTGACTCCAGACACTTTAAGTCATACATATAGACAACATATAACCTGCATATATTTAACATCATCTTAAACCATTCAGAAAATCACTTGATAAGGAATGTGAATTACCGTGCCTTATTACTATATAAATATTTTGAGAAATTATTCTAGAAACACAATTTTTAACAAATCATTTTATAAAACACTGTCTATGCACAAATGTGTGAACATCAAAGAAATATACAAATGAGACAGAATCTATTACTTTAAAGAACATGTAATTGTATTTTGAAAAGCCAACAATAACACAAAGAAACTATTTAGTCACAAATCATATTGGTATATTTGTAGATAGTGTTGGGATTGTAACTATTAATAAGCAAAAGGACTCACAATCTCTTTGGAGAAACATTTTATAAATAATGTTATTTTTTGTAAATATCTCATCAACATAATCTTTGTGGTTTCTTTCAACATTTTTCTACATATCATAGTCCAACTCTAGTTACTATTCAGTGATTTATAAACAGTTAATGCAGTACTCAGTGATATTTTTTTCCAATGGTTGTTTAAAAAAATACTAAGGGAATTTCATTAAACATTAGACACTCAACTGGAAAACAATTCACATACACTGAATTTCTTCCTTTAGCACAAATCACTTAACAATGGCTTTCTGATTTGAAAATGAGAGAATCTCTGTAGATCTGCAAAGTACATGAAAAAATTTCCTTATGCTTTAGTTTTCATTTATTTACCTGTACCATTTCAAGAACACACATACATGAGTACACACATTCCTAAATTTTTTCAAATGTTTGGTCTCAGAGAGACACAGTCTAATTGTTTGTAAAATATGGTCCACTGTTTCTGGTAGATAGTCTACTTGATAAACAGATCACATTTCTAAGAACAAATGTTTCTTGACATATGATGGTTATGCCCTGATAAACTCGGTATAGAATGAAAACATTGTAAATGAAAAGTGCATTGAACACCTTGAACTTGCCAATTATTATTGCTTAGCTTTGCTGTGCTCAAACCTATTCAAGACACCAAAATTAGCATGGATAGATTTTCCTACCACAAGCACATTTTCTATTATTCTGAGAATCTGCAGCCCGAATTCTGGCAGCACCATGCCCCACGGTGTCCATTGGTTCCCCTCATGCTCTGTCTCCAGCTGGAAGGTGCATTCCCCTACTTCATGCATGAGAGATGATCAGCTTGTGCAAGGCCAGTGTGAGCAGGGATCAAAATTCAAGTTCCAAAATAGGATTTCTGACTAATGTGCATCACTTTCATGCAATGAGAGAGTAAAACAAAAACCTACCCGCTAAACCATTGTAAGTCTAGAACTATCATCAAAAATCATATGGCAAAAACTGTAAGGTGTGACCAAAGGACACCACAACATAGACAGACTTCTCTGTCTGCCTTCTTATCTGTTCTCTCTGCACTGAAATCACTATATATTTACAGTTAAGTACTTTTCATTCTTCCGTATCATTTGGGGTTGTTATTAAAAGCCAACTGCACTTTTCCCTAATCTTTTATTTGTCTCCTCTGAAGTTTTCTGATAGCTGAGAAGACACAGTGTTGTGCCGAATCAAGGAGAGTCTGACAGTTGTTAAATGTGCTGATGTGATTGCTCGTGTGTACAAGTCCAGGTGCATCTTTTGCTCCCTTCTCTCGGCTATGTGTGAAAAATAAATGCACTCAAATTACCTCCCAACTCTGTGACACAGATAAACAAATTAAATAATAAAATACACAAATTTAATAACACATCACCAAGTTAAATAATGACTACTCCCCAAATTTCAAGGCTCTGAGTACTCATGAGTTCATGTTACACTTTTAAAGGTGCCCTACCCTTTTCCTGATGGTTGGGATATTTAAATGCCTTGGATATTTAATTATCCAAGCTTCTTCCCAGCATAACATGCAATGTCTGTCACAGAAACAGTTTTCTGTGTATGATTCTCAGGAG
>RJWM01028235.1:0-25869 GCA_004363535.1 Dasyprocta punctata | reverse complement strand
TCTCAGCTGTGAAGAGGGCAGAGTGCGTGCTCTTACTGTCTGACCCTGAAACATTCTCCAGTGCTCAGTGAGTAAAAGGCAAGCCAATGGGACCCCAGCATCGCTTCTTGTCCCTGCAGAAGAATGAGAAGACTTGGGTCCCTAGAGTGGTTGATTCATTAGCAAGAGCTGCACAGGCTCTTCAGGGCTACAAGCCATGCCTTGTGCTCCTTTCTCTTTGCTCCAGTGAATAGAACTGCAGACCTTGGCTGCCTCAATGGAAGGTGATCGCTTGTAGAGGAGCAAGGGAGGGGAAGCAGTTCTGATTTCCTCAGTTCCCGAGGCATCTGTCAGTTGCTCACTGTGACTGGGCTTCATCCTCCGGCAGGATTTATGCAGATTCTCACATCTCCAAGTCATGAACCAACTGCTTTCTCTCTACCACATAGGAAACTGGGTTTGGCTTCTTCCTTCCCATCTGTGCACTTGCCACTGGCACGGAGCCCTTCATAGAAGGAAAACTGTTCATTAGGTTGCCACAGAAAGGCGACCCTGGGCTCACCACAGTGGTTACTTTGCATCTGCAGGGAGTAGAAGTGTGTGGTCTCCAACTTCCTTTGGTTTCTCAACACAGTTGGGGGCAGGGCTCACCACCTCAGTCCTTGTCTGACCCTTTAGGCTACCATCCTTGTAAGATTCACATGGCACTGCAGATACTGACATTCAAAGAAAAAAGGTGTTTATCCTTTGTCTTTTCTATTAGGAAGAAACACCCATAAGGTAGAAGCCCCTCCAGCATCCATCCCTCAGGCCTCACTGCCTGGGGCTGGTTCACACACTAAAGCATGAGAAGCAAAAGAGGCTGAGTAGAGGGAGGCAGCACCCCTCCGCACAGAAGACCAGGAGGCACGGTGCACCGGGCCAGTTCAGTGGCAAGCACAGCCTCTGACCTGTCCTGTGCCAGCCTTTCCCATGACATTCTCTCAGTCTCTCTATTGTCTCTTTTCTTCACTGAAAAGTCCTCAGAAGGCAAGTCCTGTTAACCTTTTGGTATGTTTTCACTCTGCTTTTTCCCATGCAACTTCTGCATATGGACCAAGAAGACAGGAGACAGGCATTTAAAACAGTCCCTGCAGTTTCTGTAACCTTTTAGAAGAATGACAATGTCTACCTTCATAGACATAATCTCTTGTTTATATGGGAAATGTCTTGAATGGACTTCTTTTGGGGGAATGTAAGAACCACTCACCTCCACCCCACCTGGAAAGTGAGAGAAAGGGAGCTACATTGAAATACATCTTGGAAATTACTCATTGGCAACATCCAGAAGGGGCAAGCACTGACAAGAAAGCAGAAAGGGCCAGATGTGAGAATAAGAATATGCTTTAAATATGAAGTATTTTGCTGGAGATTCATGTATTTGAGGGCTTGATCTTCCATGCAGTGATAATTCAGAAGTGGGGCCCAGAGTGGTGACTGGGTCATGAGAGTGCTAACCTCATCAATGGAATAATCCATGGATGAATTCATAGCTAAAGTTTTCTATTAGGAGGTGGGGCCCACTGGAAGGGAGTAGGTCACTAGGGACATGCCTCTGAAGTTTATCTTGTCCCTGGCTGCAATGAGGGGAGCAGCTTTCCTCCACCATGACCTCCTGTCATGATGCTTCTGCCTTGACACAGGTTTAAAAGCAATGCAGCTGACTGACCACTAACTGAACCTCTGAAACTGTGAGCCTAAATAAATTTCTCCTCCTTTTAGATGAGTTCTTAGGTGTTCAGTCACGAAGAAGAAAATATGACTAACAAGACTTTGCCCAGGACTTGTGGAAAACCACAGCCAATGGGAAACTTCCTTGGTGAGAAATATTTTGTATGTGCATAACAAACCATCTGAAACCTAGACAGCACAAAACAAAACTTAAATGATTCCTTAAGGTTCTGTGAGTTCATGAGGAGCAGTTGGGAAGGATTCAGTTGGGGTCTTGTGCAAAACTGGCTGGAGTTATCTGCAAGCTCCAAAATGTGTTCTTCGCCCCATGTCTGGTGTGCCTCAATTGTCTGGGCAGGAGCAGTGGGGAGCCACCCCTTCACATGTCCTCTCCAAGTAGCAGGCCTCAGCTCCTTCTGGTAGTGTCTCAGGACAGAAATACATACTCTTTTGGAGGAACGTGAGACAGAGGAGTTCTTTAGACTAGGACCTGAGACTCACATAGCATCTCTTCTGTCACATGAAGCTGATTACAACAGCTTGCTCAGAGGCAGAATAGGTGAAAACTGCACAAAAGTGCACATGAGTGTATCACTCAGGGGCTACCCTTTGAGATAAGCACCATAAGAAATGATGGGAACATTCCTGGGAGCAGCAATGTCAGGTATGAAATTTGGAAATCTTAAACTCATTTTGCTATTTTCAAACTACATGAAATTCTAACATCCATGCAATGGTTAGTGAAGCTTTAGGAAGTAAATGAAAGTGGGTGGTATGAAACTGAGGATGAAGTTATCTGAAGAACACTGATCTTGGCTAAGCAGAATACTGTCATTATGGAGAGATGGAAAGTTGCAGGTCAAGAGCCAAAATTATCTTGGGCCATCTCAGGGGTTTTAATAGCCATTTACTTTCACTCTTCTTTTGACATAATGGCCTCACGCTTGTGAGGTAACGCTCTCGGAATGTGTCACTAAGATAGAATGTATCACCAAGGTTAGCAGACCTCCAGCCTCTACAAACTCTAAAAATGTTAAGAATGCTGTAACATCCAAAACCTGTAGAAAAGATTCCCCCTCTTTATTGCAGCCTGAGAACCCAATTCCCTGCCAATGTATTTGGTAAATTTATTGATTGGTGACTGTATAGGATATGCTATGTACCCCCAAGTCCTCATACTTTTGATGGGGCTGAGTCTGATGCTTGTGATCAGTTTGTTGTCTAGCACCAGGATTAATGACGTGACTGCTACACCCGCCCAGGGGTGGAGCTGAGATACAGTATAAGGGAAGGCGGGTCTTCCTCTTGCTTGCTTCCTCTTCCGCCACCCTCTCTCTTGCCAGCGCGGATTGAGGCTTGCAGCTTGCAGCCGCCATGAACTGTAGCCCCGTCATCCCATGCTGCCTCGGAGCCCACTTTATGGACTGAAACTCCCGAGAAACTGTAAGAATAAACCTTTCCTTCACTTATTTTGGGCGTCAGGTATTTTATCTTGGCCAGGAGTGAAAAGTAACTAAGACAGTGACCATTATGGATTAAAAACTTAGCACCAGCTGAATTACATCAGCATGGTGTTGAGTAAAGATGGCCCACCTGAAGAATGTTGCCAGCATAAATAGAGACATGGAGAAGAGCAAGGCATTGTGGGTTCTTTCAAGAGTTGCTGTTTCGAGCTGATGGTTCTCCCAGAGGTGCATGTCATGCTGGCTTCCCCAATATGGATTTGGCCATTATCATCAGAGGAGCTCAGGACCTCATCAATGAGAGTGGCTGTGGTTCACCTTGGGGGAGCCCTGCTCCTCACATTGTGCATCGCTTCCTGGCTCTGGAGGGGAAGATGTGTGCTGGAGAAGCTTACCACGCTTGGCTTCCTGACCTGTGCTTGACAGCTCTCATCGTTGGAGGAGCGCAGGACCTTGTTGCCACTGAGGATGGCTGTAGTGCTCATCAGGGCAGCCCCACTCTTTATTTTGAGAGTGACTTCTTGGCTCCCATATAGAACCCTCAGCCCACTCCACAGCTCCTTCACCCCGCTGGCATAGGCTTTTTAGTTCCACCACTGACCTTTGGCCTTCCCGGCACAAAACCATAAAATAGACTGGCATGAGTTCTTATTGTGGGCTATTAGATTTCCAGTTGGATTTGTGGGAGGCATTGTCATGCATTTTGAGTCTCTAGCTGGAGTCTTGCAGGACATTGCTGTGGGATCCAGGCCATTGCCTGAATATCCTGGGTCTTTAGTGTTGTAGACAGATTTTTCTGCACTTTCTTGTGTTTAACTCTGAATGACTATTATAAAACAGTATTACAAATTCTGTGTCCTTATGCAGTTGTTCTCCCTGTAACCCCTAACTACAACAGTGATCTTTTTTCTGTGGCTATGAAAGTTTATATAACTTCTTCTATGGAGGAATATGTTACTCAAGGTAATTGAATCCATGTTTCTGGGCCATGTCACTCATATTTGGCTCATAATCTATTTTCTTATTTCCTTTGCATTATTTTATATTGACAGTGGCAGCCTCTATAAGAAGTGTGTGAAAAGGAGCCAGCTAAGAGAAAGATCTGGCAAACATGGAGAGGGAAGTTGTGGCATGGATTCACCTTTCTACCCTGGCCACTTCTGAAATCTTCAGAGCATGGTTTGGTGACCTTCCTATAGTGTATGCATATAGGTCGGCAATCTATGCTATTTGGATACTGATGAGAGAGGAAATATCAAGGATTTGGAAGTATCTAGCCATATACAGCACAGATCACATTACACACCGGCCTCTCAATTTTTTATTTTAAATAAATTTAAGACTCATGATGATAAAAGCCTACAACTTATAAACACCAGCACATGCCATCTATTGTAATGGACTCCTTGAAAGTTTGTTCCCATATTAATCAGATATGGGGTAATTGGGGAACTGATAGGGAGTGTAAAGGGGTTCCAATAATAGTTGGTCTTTGACTTACAAAAATATGCAGAATTAGTTTAGTACAAAGGATATTAAGTCTTAGTAGATTGAAGGATATAAAAACCCCAAAGAGGGAAGGAGGAACAGGTTTTTCATATATTCACCCTTTCAACCCCTCAGAAATGGCCCCTTTCTGCCTCTCTACTTCTCTCCATTCTACAATAACGGTCTACCAGTCTTCATGAAAAAGGGCAACACCCCACTTCATGCTCAGTACTTCTTTCTTTATATATAGCTCAGCTTTGGTTGTGGTGCAGCTGGGGAATTGATGGGAACAAAATAATACCAAGACTATTTAGGGCAGAGCAAAAGAAGAATTAAAGAGGATGAAAGGGCAGATTTCTCAGGGAAAGGGCCCAAAACCCAAAGTACCAGTTCACCTGAAGCCAGAGAAACTCTGATCTATTTGAGCCAGCCTCAGACCTGTTATTTTTCCATTGCTTTGACAAAATTCCAGAGATAACCACTTTTAAGAGAGAAAGTTTTATTTTGGCTCATGGCTTCACAGGTTTCAGTCCATGGTTCCTCAGCACTATTTCTTTTGGGTCTGTTGCCAGTCAGTACCTCATGGTAGAAGTATGTGGAGAAAACTGCTCACTTTATGGTGATGTGGAAGCAACGCTGGCATCACAGTTCTGATATCCTCTTCAAGGGCATACCCCTAATGGTCTGACTCCCTTTCACAAGGCCCTATCCTCCAGATACCTCCCAATAATGCTAAAGAGTGGTGAGCAAGGTTTAGCACATGGGCCATGGAAGATGATTGAAGAGTCAAACCATAACAGAACCAATAGGCTCCAAAGCCTCTTCTCCTTTAAACACACTAGGTATGGCTAGATCCAATGTTTCATTCCCCATTCTGTAAAAGACCAATACATTTCAGCATGGTGTAATATGACCTGCAATTGTTTCATGTGAGATGAACACAGTTCCCTACCCCACTGATGGTTGGCTTGGCATGGGGTTTGTTTTGAGACATATGCCACTGTATTTCCAACTATCCTCTTCCTTTGCTATATAAAAATGGTATGACTCAGATTAGGGGCTGCCCTTCCGTCCCTGTGTTGGGATGAGAAGATACATGGAGCAGGCTCCCAGCAACCAGAGGCACAGAACGTGAGTTTAAAGAAAACATTGCTGCCGGGCGTGGTAGCGCACGCCTTTAATCCCAGCACTCGGGAGGCTGAGGTAGGCGGAGCATTGTGAGTTTGAGGCCCACTTGGGCTACAACACGAGTGCAAGGCCGGCCTGAGCTACACAGTGCGACCCTGCCTCAAAAAACTAGGGCCGGGAGTTTGGCTCAGTGGCTTACGCGCCTGTCAGCAGGCAGGTGCAAGGTTGTGAGTTCAATCCCCGGTGCCGCAAAAAAAAAAAAAAAAAGAAAAGAAAAGAAAAGAAAACATTGCTATACTTGAAATTCACTACTTAGGGAACTTCCAGGAGGATGGCGGAGTAGTAGGATGCAGGAAAAACAGCCTCTCTGAGAGAGACTGTTTAGACGTGGGAACACACCATCTTGAGGAAGACAGAAAGGAGGGAGATGAGTTCCTTGGAGCCAGGAAGAGCCTGAAGTCTGAATTGAACCCCACAGAGAGAGCAAAAAGAAAAAATTCAATTAAGAAGAAGGCGGTAGCTGGCGGAGCCTTCGCATGGAGCCGGACTCACTGCTAGAGGGTAGCTGTTGGAGCCCAGCGGTACGTGGTCGCGGTGTTGGTGGTGGCTGGCAACCCCAGGGTCTCTTCGGAACCATTCCTTGGTGGACAGCGGCGGGCGCAGAGGACTGTGCTGGCTGGTGGTGAGTGTGGAGGGCTTGGTCCTCCCGTGGGAGACAGCAAGTCACTCGAAGCCATTCCTGAGTCAGGCCAGAGATGCCTGGGGCTAAAACTGTTGCTGGCTTCCCCCAGTAGTTCCTAGCTGGGTGCAGACCCACAGAGACTGCTTGGATGGCTGTGAGCCCGAGGAGGCTGTTCTCAGGGCAGGCCTGCTAAGGTTGTCTACTACTCCATCCATGAACAGTTGCTGGCTTGCAGAAATACAGTGCCACCATTTGGGTTGCTGTCTCCACAGGCTGTTTACCAGTGAATCCAGAGAGAACCCCAGAAGTGGACTTTTTTTATTTTTTGTTTGTTATTTTTTTGGTGTGAGTGTGGTTTCTGCCCTCCTTTTGGGTCTGGTCTTGTTCTGTTCTCTTTTCTGTCTCTATAGGCTTTCTTTTCCTTCAGTCTTCTGCAGTGGTTTGCCTGAGTTGGTGGACCCATCTTTGTTCTCCAACCTACTGGCAGTGTCTTTTCCCTTTTCCCACTTTTCTGATTTTTCTTAAATTCATTTTGGGTCCTCACCCTTGGGGACAGAATTGACATTCTGTGAACCTAAGTATTGTACATGATTGTTTTGCATCCTGTTGTATAGATATAAATTCAGTTTATATGGTTGGGGTTTGTAAATCAGGGGTTGGATCAGTTTACTGTTTAGTTGACTGTGGTGCTGTGGGTGCCACTGCAGCCAGAACTGACTCGATTGAACTGGACAGCTGTTGGCCTTGCTGGTTCATAACTGGGATTGACTGGGGGTCGCAGAGAGGGCTGGGGCGTGGTGCCAAGGAATTAGGGACTGGGCTAGGTGAGCAGTGGTTTCCTCATCTCTGACAAACTGAGGAGGTGGGATTTTCCAATAGACTCAGAGCCCAGGAACCAGTTACACCTGGAAGATATCTCCGGGAAGTGCTCATCACCTGGAAGTCCTTAATACCACCATTAAAGTAACCCACTGCCAGTAACCAACAGGTATCACTTTAGGAATTAAATTAAAAAATAAAAGAAATGAGAAGACAATTAAACAGGTCACAACCCCAGACACCCAGTTCACCAAAAGTACCCCCAGGGGGCAATGAGGCTGGAAAATCCAAAAGCCCGCTACAAGGTTTCTTAGAAGTGGTAACAAAGCAGTTGAATGAGGCTTTCAAAAAAATGAAATCAGAAATAATCTCTCAAGTAACCACAGAGATTACCAAAATATACACCATGCTTAGTGATGTTAGAGCAGATACAGAAAAAAAAATTAACAAGCTTAAGCAAATTATGGAAGGATAACATAGGAAGCAAATGGATTCCATAAAGCAGATTCAAGTATATATCCAGGAGAATAGAAACTCTATTGAAAGTATTCAAAGCAGATTAAACCAGTGTGAGGACAGCATCTCAGATATTGAAGACAGGCTTGCAGTTAGTAACCAGGAAAAGAAAGATTCTTCAAAACTAGCAGTTGCTTGATGAGACAAAGAAAAATAACTTAAGATTAATTGGAGTCAGTGAACAAGCAGGAGATACTACAAATGATATTAAAAACATCCTTACAGACATCGTGTCAGAAAATTTTCCTGGTAGAGAAAAAGAATTTGACATACAAATAAGTGAGGCATACAGAACTCCAATTAGCAAAGATAAAAAAAAATCTACTTCCAGGCATATCATAGTCAAGATTACAGAAATTCAACACAAGAATAAAATTTTAAAAGCTGTTAGGGAAAAAAAACAAATCACCTATAAAGGAAAGCCCATCAGAATTACAGTGGACTTCTCAGCACAAACTTTCAAGTCAAGGAGAGCTTGGAGTGAAGTACTCCAAGTTCTAAAAGAAAACAACTTTCAACCCAGAATGATGTATCCTGCAAAACTATCTTTCAAAATAGAGGGAAAAACAAAATACTTCCATGATAAGGAACAGTTGAGGAAATTCATGACCACTAAACCAGCACTCCAAAATATTTTGAAGGACATTTTAGAAAGGGATGATAAGTACTACAGCTCCATGAACCCCAATAGAAGGAATCCACCAGGAAAAAAGAAAACGACATGATAAAGATAAGTCAAAACATATCAGTTTTAACCATCAATGTTAATGGTCTTAATTCATTAGTCAAAAGACATAGACTGGCAGAATGGATCAAGAAGTAAGATCTAACAATATGCTGTATACAAGAAACACATTTAATTCAAAAAGATACTCATAGACTGAAAGTTAAAGAATGTAAAACAATACTCCATGCAACATGAGTCCAGAAAAAAGCAGAGGTAGCTATTCTATTTGCAGATAACGTTAATTTTAAGGCAAGACTGATTGAGAGAGACAAAGAAAGTCATTATATATTGGTAAGGGAACAATCTAAGAGGAAGAGATAATAATGCAACAAATACTTGTCCACCCAGTTAAATAAAACAATTATTAGTCAACATGAAAAATCAAGCCTTAATACAACTGTATTGGGAGACCTCAATACATTGCTGTCACAAAAAGACAGGTGTGGAGTTCTTGGGATCCTCTGGGTAGAGTACCACGTCATCTGAAACAAAATCTTAGTATATTAAAAATTAGTCATGACAGTCAGAGAAAAAGAATTTTGAGTAAAATGTAATTTTTTCAGGGTCACCTTCAGATTTTATTTTTAATGTGAAATGTTCATTTGAAAACAATTGTGTTAACAATTATTTAGATAATATTTCATGTCTGTATTTTTTGTCTTAAATAATTTTCTGGAATATCCAATATGCTGATGATTGTTGCTGTTTTGTTGGCTGGGGTGAAATTGTTATGTTTTGATTTCTTGTCTTCCTTTTGTTTAAAATAAAAAAAAAGAAAAAAAAGAAATTTACTACTTAAAAGCCAAGAGACATGCAATACAAAAAAGAACAATAACAAAAAAATGACCTACCTGTTTTTCATAATCAGTTTAGAGATGTTTCAGCAAGGAATCTTTAGTTTGAAAGGAACAACCTTATAAACTTTGGGTCTGGTTGTTCTGGGTCTTAGAGTAAAGAAAAATTAACTTTCATTTTAAAAATTTTCTCAGAAAATCTTTTGAATTAGCACCCCAAACATAAATACAATCTTTTGCAAAACTGATCAAACTTAATTGTGACACAAAAATAGCCATCATCAGACTCAAAGAAGGTGACTTCTGTACAGCTAGGTATTAGTCAAGGCACAGGTTTATTCCATAGAATATTTCATTTAATTGATTTTTATTTTAACTGGATCAGGTCTGAGCCCAAAGAAACAGAAATAGCCTTGCTATAGAGACCACACATTATGGGAGTTTTCTGAAAAATAATTTTATTGAAATTTCTTATTGCTTGGTGATTTTTTTTTTTTTTGAGACAAGGCCTCTCTTTGTAGTTCAGGGTGTCCCTGAACTCACTATGTAGCCCATGTTGGTCTCAAACCCATTGTAATCAACCTGTCTCAGTGTCCGAAGTGCTGGGCCATCATTATGGAGCTGTAGTTTTAATTCAAGTTTTGTTTTTCAAATAGAAGAACTATAAATATGGCTACTATAAGAGCTGACCACATACTTTCAAGCTCGTATTTCCTGCAAAAAAAAATTTAAACTTTTGCTTGTATATAATTAAGCAAAAAGGAACTTATCAACTCTAATAGAAAACTGAATAATCCCAGAATCCCAGGACAACCAGTCTTCTTGATCTAAGAGTGGCAGGTGCAAAAAAGACTACATTGCCACTGCTATGAAAACACATAAGATTCAACATAGACGAATTCAGGCTACGTGTCAGGCCTTTCATCTTGATAACAAATAACAGCGGTCACTACTTTATCTTTTTTCTCTTTCCCTCTTTATTCACAAATTGACTGTTAATGAGGAAATACACGGGGCAGATTAGCAATGCAACTTGGATATTCAGTCTTTCCAGCTTAAACTCTGGAATGCGACAATTTTCATAAATTTCTGGCCAGCAGGTTCTTGCCCTTTATTTGCACAAAGTCTTTTCTAAAAGGAAACATACTGCCTGCCACCCTAGAACACTCCTGAGTTTCAAGTAGAAAAGCAACAGATGAATGACATCTAAAATCATGGGACTGCATTTTTAAAAACAAGACAACAGTCATTCAGATTCTCTTGTTTTAGTGTTTCTCTGTATTATCACAGTAAAGTATGTAACAAACTCAAGGGATTAATAATAATGATCTATGGTTTCACATGAATGGAGTACCAACAATAAAATGAACAGGGAAGTGACTGTAACAAAGTTCAAATGGAAAAAGTGATTCACTATTCCATTTATACAATATTGAAACCACCATAACATTTAAACATTCAGAAAGTCTGAATATTAAATAATTGATAACTCTGAAATATTGCAACATCATGAAGTATCTTTTGAGTGATTAAAAACATGAAATTTTTTTCAGTATAACTTCAGTGAAACTTCTTTACACAGAACTACATACTGTTTAAAAACTGGTAATCCATGTAAGATACACACTAAACTCTTAGACTGTTCAATAAATAGAACTCCACAATGCTTTGTTGTTATACATTAAATGAGCTTATAATTCAAGAAAATTCTTTTTAGAAATCCTATTCTATAGAATGACATGTTCAAATTGTTTGGCGGTATTAATTTCATGAGCAAATACCTCTGACTCCTTTATAAGATGTTTAATTCTGCCAAACACCATTTTAAAAGACCTGACTTGAATTTTATCAAAATAAATCACAAGTACAGTGTAGCCCTCCAACCTCCATGAGTTTCGCTTCAGTGTGAGCCAGCACACAGACCTTTCCACAAGTTTTCTACAGCACCAGCTCTAACACTCTCCACAAAATATGTTGCCCTTCACTAGGCTTTTGGTAGAGTGTGAAGTTAATAATGGCATGTGGTATTTCTTAGCATAACCTGCCAAAATGTGATGATCTCCTTAGAAGAGAATCCATGGGCTGCAATCACACGTCTGAGCTGACAGACATCCAAATGGATTCTATACAAAAAGAAAAGGTTTGTATCTTCTGGAATATGAATGTCCACTTTTAACAAATTCAAACAGATCCCAACATAAACATCTTCAAACTTGATGGGTTTTACGTGACCCATCATTTCGTAGATCCTTGGCACCAAATCTCTGGACATTATATATCCCAACCCACTGCAGTAGGGAGGGAAAACCTTGAAAGGATACTCCTGGTAAGAAATATGAGCTTTTTGGTAAAATCCTCTATAAGAATAATTATCGATTAGAGGATAACCTGTGAAAAACTTCTCTGAGTGGTTTAAGTTTAAAAGATACTTCACTAAATTACCAGTATTAACAAAAACATCAGTGTCTGTCTTCATGATGTATTTGGCATTGGGGCAAAACTCAGTTACCCACCTGAATGCCATAATGGTTTTTAAGGTCAGGTTATTATATGTGTCTAAAAAATCTTGTCGTATTATGTCACCATAGAGAAGGTGCTCATCCTCTAAGGACAGCGATAACATTTTGTCCTCCCTTTCAGACTGCTGGCCTAATAAAAAAAATGTGAGAACTTCATATCCCCACCAAGATTTTTTTTCACCCCAAGTAACTCTAATGGCCTGTCTGGCTTTCACGTCCGAAGGGTGAGAAGTCACAAGGATGACCAGGAATGGGTTCTGATGAGAGCAGTTTGAATGCTCTCGAAGTGTGAAGCGAAAGTCTTGCCTGTAAACTGGCTCATACTCATAGAAGTACATCAAGTTCACACGCTCAATCACATTGTAGTGGGGAAGGCTGAGGTACCACATCACCAAGAAGCTCAGGAGTGACAGCAGCAAGAGGCTCCATTTAAGGGACCTCAGTGACATCCTACTGGGAAGGGCAGTCAAGAGAGACAGGGCCATCCACAGCAGCTGAGAAGATCACCAGGCACAGGTTCTGAAAGATTTATCAAAGATCAGGTTAGAACCGACCAGCCCAAACACGCTCAGTTGATACCGATTATGTACTCCAGGAGAAAGAGTAGAAAACCTCCAAAGTAAAACTAGGAGTCCTGATCTAAATCCTCTTAACTTCATTTAACTATAAGCAAATGAATAACAACTAAAAATGTATTTTAGCTTTTGACATCAAGACAAAGGATAAAATATATCCTTAACTATTTTGAAACAACTTTTTATTCTAAACAAATAATTTTATTACGAAGTATACTGTTTTTCTCTTGACACCTAGGAGGACAAAAAGGGATAGGTCATGGTGAGTTTAGCAACATGTCCAAATAAACCAAGTGTCTTTCTCAACTGCGGACCTGATTCTACCAAATCTGAAGAGAAAAAAAACTGTGGCAATAATTATTCATGGTGGCTGCTAATATAAAACTAGGGCAGATCCGAGTGTGGCGGCACAAGCTTGTAAAGGAGGGTGAGGCAGAAGAGTCACAAATTCTTCACAGCCATCCCGAGTAACTTAGTGAGATCTAGGCTTTAAATAAATAAATGAATAATAAAGGTGAAGGCTTTACCTAGGAGGTGAGTCTTTTAGAAATCAAGCAGAATAACCAACTCTTGAGCTTTAAAATGCTCAGACTATGAAATAGCTTTTACTTGCCCCCAAACCACCCCAGCCCCCTTTCACCTCATTGGCTGAACTCAGTGCTCAGTCTGGATACCAAGTACTTACATGAAAGGCCTATCTTTAGTACTAAATTTTCACAGGTTTCTCATTCTGGTTCATTCATAAATCATATACCATGTCAGAGTTCCTGCCACACATGGAAGAGAACTTTCTGTAACCCTTGTTTTCACCAAGAATCTCCAACTGAGGTGAGAAAACAGCTATGTGACCCAGTGCCTTCAAACCATGGTAACAGCAAGGCTCCAGCTCTGCCCCAGATCCTGCAGGGCTTCCCTGTGCCGCAGGTTAATGTGGGGACACTCACACCTAAGTGTTCACTGGGCATCTTCTACATCCATACGCTGCACCTGGCACTAAGGACACCAGAGGAGGTGGAAGATGGGAAGAAAAGAAGATCCCAAGGCAGCCCATACACAAGGTGTGAGAACACAGTACAGACTGTTTACATCAAGTGCTACGGCACTTCATCGGGGGCTGCGAAGGCTTCTCACAGGAGCCTTTTCATGCAGTCATCTGGACTCCTGGGGATTCAGAATTTGCTAAGGAGAATAAATATTAATGTCCTCATGTGAAGGCTTGTCTACCATGGTCAATTTTAGGGTTTTTGGACATACAGTTCTTTTGCCTTTTAATACCTATGAAAATAACCTGACCTCAAGACCTTGCCTTCTCCATCCAACAATATTCACCTACTCTGATTACTTTTGGCCATAATAATCTTTTCTATCTTTAATGGGTTCTGTATTTTAAGATACAATATAATGGAATGTTTCAGCAAACTCCAACTGGCTTCATGTGTATGTGTCTTGCCTCTACACTTAAATAGTTCATGACCTTGCTGGCAAGGGCAACTTTTCTCCCAAGTCGAAGTGCAAAATGGAGCAACCCACTGCAAGAGTGCAATGACAGTGAAGTTTAATATGCAATTTCCATTCTCATAAAGGTACAGTGTAGGTCTGTCCAGCTACTTCCCTTTCCTACTACTTGAAAAAAAGCATATTCCAAAACCACATATATATATATCTATTTCTTACCTTCTTGATTTATTTCTTCGAAAGACCTTCAGTTTCACCAAATGAACATTCGGCAGTATGTACTTATCAAAAATGATGCTTAAGATTTCTGAAAGATATGTAAGAAATTAATAGCATTTACTTACGAGTTGGGATTAGACATCAAATAGGGGAAAGAAAAAGACTCCTTACTCCCCATTCCTCTAAGAACTAAGAACATGTGTTGAAATAAAAAGTTATAAAAAATATTTCTTGTCCACAGAATTCAGACTTTATGGCATCACCAAGGAAAAAGGGCATTTGGTATTGATAAACAGTACAGACTAAAGATTTAAAATACATAAAGGCCGTGGATGTATCTCAGTGGTAGGCTGCATAAGGCCCCAGGTTTGATCCCAAGCACCATGGAGAAATACACACACACTAACACACTCATATATCTAAATTTTCTAATAACTTCTGCCTTGGTATCTTATGTCACCCTACCACAGTTCCATGTCCCTTGATAAAGAACCTGAATCACTTAAGAAGTGAAAGAGGAAACTACCAAAGACATTCCACTGGAAGAAGCTCTCTGGAATTCTCTGCTCCATATACATACTCAGAGAAGGAAACTCTGACACACAAATGCTAATTACCACCCCAACCCACTCCTGCCCCTCCCAACACTCATAACTACCCAAGACACATTAATAAACTGGCAAGCATCAAGGCATTTTCCATTTCCTGTCACAAATATTTTAGGTTTTTTTCACTAGTCAAGTTTAAAAACCAGAGGAGGATGTAACAAATACGGAGTACCAAAATATATCACTTCTTACACTAAAAAATAGTCCACAAGGATTAAAGAGTCATAGATGGAAAAAACATGTAGAAACACTACAAGAATGTATGGGTGAACATTTTAATGATCTTAACATGGGAAAACCTTCCAACTAATTCTACTGTAATAAAACAACCTAGAAATCATAAGCAAATTTTGAGAAAATAGTTTAAAAACTTCTAAAGTTGAAAACAGCAAACAAACAGATGCAGACAAAATTGAAAAGCATTAAAACATATTGGAGGAAAAAAACATTTATGACAAAAATTTCTAAGTCCAATTTAAAAATCAGTTCTTACAGATTAAGAAAAGATAAACACAAAAAGAGAATAAATGACCAAAAAGGCACCTCTCAAAAGAATACAAATGGCCACTAAAATAAGGAAAGATGTCTGTTACAGGTTGGCTCTTGCATACCCCAAAGGCCCACATATTGCAGGCTTGCTTCCCAGTCCATGGCACTATTGAGAGGTAGTAGAACCTCTAATATAGTGATGGGAAACCTGTGGTGCACATGGTATTTGTTTTCAAGATAAAAGATGTTAATGTGTGAGATGGTTTTTCTAAACTAAAACCTCAGTGTTCAGGTTTAATTGTAGTGTTGACTCTTTGAGATAAATAAGTGGCTTCTGAGTTGTAGTCTGGGCACTCGTCTCTAGATATTTGTTAACACTGCTCTAGTAGATGGGGCCAGTGGGAGGAACTTAGGTCACTGGGAACATGTCCCTGAAATGAGCTTTGGCGTCCCCCACCCTTCCTGTCTCTGTGTTTCTCAGCCACCATGAAGTAAAGAGGCCTCCTCCACCATGCATTCCCACCATGACATTCTGCCTCACAAAAAGCCCAAAAGCAACAGAGCCAATTGACCATAGACTGAACCCTCTGAAATTGGGTGCCAAAATAAATCCTTCCTCCTGAAAACTTGATTATCTCAGTATTTTGTCAGTAACAGAAAGCCAAATAACATGATATCAAAATACAAAAACAGAAATACTCTAATAAAAATCTCAAGCTGGTAAACTGAAAAGAAAAGTGACACAACATGGTATGTGTAAGGTGAAAAGACATTCCTATGGGCATTCTCATGTACTTTTAGGAGGGGAATTGGAAAGCAACTACCAAAAACTTAAAATTTTAAATGCTTATTGACAATACTTCATTTATGGTGTGCTGTGTTGTAATCAATACATGAATATAATGTGTAATGTTATAAGGGAGTAATTTGCATTTCTGTTTCCTCAAATATTATCAGTTCTATGGGTTGGAAGTTGATAGATCCTCTTTCTGCGGTAACTGACTATGCTATAAGACATTAGAAATATTTTCTTTCCCTAATTGTACTTTAGGATTCATTATACCTTCTTTCTATACCCCTTCTTCCTGTTCTTCTTATCCTTTACTTTCCTCTATTCTATTCTCTACTTATATGTTATCAACTTTTTTAGCTCCCACAAACAGTAAACACATGCACTGGCTTATTCAATGTAATATAATGTCCTCAAATTCTATTTATGTTGCTTCAAATGACAGGATTTCATCTTTTAAATGGCTGAATAATATTTCATTGTATACTGTACCACATTATTTTTATTCATTCATCTGCCAATGGACATCTCAGTTGATTCCATAACTTGGATATTTTGAACAGTGCTACAATAAATAGTTTGGTGTCTCTTTTCCTTTTAATATAGACCTAACAGCAGGTTTGCTGGACCATGTACAATACTCTTTGACCAAGCAATACCACTGTTAGCAATTGTCCTAAAGAAATAAGCAGGGAACTATGTACTGTTTATAAAATGAAACTATGTACTGTTTATAAAATGAAAAATTTTGATTCAAATATCTATCAAGAGGGAATTGTTTGAACAAAATTATGATACATCCATACAACAGAATATCCTTGTTCATTATATGTAATGATACTTATCTACACTCCCTTGATATATTACTAAGTGAAAACTCCAGTTGCAAAACGTTTTTACATTTGAAAAATGTAAAACTATCTATAAATCCATAGGCCATGTGTGTAGAGCAAGACATGTGAAGGATGTGTCTTACTATGCCAGTGGTTTACATTCTGTGGGATTCCTGGAAGATTTCTCCCTTCTCTCTTCTTTCTCTATCACTTGTTTTTTTCCACACTATTCATGTATTACCTTCATAAATAAAAACAAAGCCTCAAACTTGGATTTTATGCCCACATGACTCAGGCTTCCACTGAATGGTATGACTTTAAACTAGTAGCAGGAATTCTGAGCTTTATCTTGTGCTAGCTTTTTTCTGATCACATAAAATTCATGACATTTCTATTAGTTATTATTTTCTACTCCACAATACACACTATTTCAACACAAGAATGATTTCTAAAACCCATTCAAAATATTATAATATTAAAATAAATCAAGATTTATATTAGTAATAATTCCATGTATACACATATAGATCTAACAGCTCATAAAGTGCTCATGACAAAAATTATCATTTCTCCCTCTCCCAATAACCTTGTATGACAGGTGAGCTGGTTTTACCAAACCTATTTTATAAGTGAATTTTAGAGAATTCAAATGAAATGAAAGTGAAATAAAGACACTTTCAAATTGACTAGTACAAATTTCACAAATTCTTGCTCAAAGAAGTATTAAGTGATGTATATTAATGTGTTGAAAAATTAACTCGAAGGGAAGGAATGGAATACAAGAAGCAAAGATAAGGAAGAAAACTATTAAAAGATAACAAAAACTAGTAACTACAAGCACCAAGAATGAAAACAACCTTTTCATATGGTTAAAAAAAAAGTGAAATTTAAATGTCAGGTAAAACAATCCACATTGGCTGGAAACATGCTTCAGAGGAAAATTAAAATATGCTAACGCTCTTAGCTGGTTCAGGAGGAACAAGAAAATACTGATAAGCTTTTATCGTTTTGCTCAAACATTCATTTAAGATTATATATTAATCTTCAGAGTGACCACTAAAAGAAATATGGAAAGTATACCTTTCAAACTGACTGAGAAAGAAAAGAAACAAAGCAATCTATTTAATAGGAAAGAAGAAAAATGGGGGGAAAGCAGGAAAAAATGCATGGCAAATAAAAAACATAAAAGATGGCAGAAGTAAATCTACAGGTGTTGTCAGTTAGGGTAGTTAACTTATCTACTAAAAAGTAGAGGCTCTCACAGATTGGTTTAAAATTATATCATATACTGCTTATTAGATACACACTGTAGTAGCCAGATTTCCAGTTCCTGGACAAAATACCTAAAATTTAAAGGAGGAGCGGTTTGCTTGGTTCATGGTTCTAGAGAATTCAGTTTATAGTCAGCTAGCTCCAAGATAGGAACATCATGGCAGAAGGTTACGGTGGCTGGGAAGTAGAGCAAAGGAAGAGCATCAGAGAGGAAGGGACCAAGGACAAGATACAATACTCAGGTTATAAGATGGGCATGGTGGTGCACGCCTTTAATCCCAGCACTCGGGAGGCTGAGGTAGGAGGATCGTTGTGAGTTTAAGACCAGCCTGGGCTACAAAGTGAGTTCAAGGCCAGCCTGAACTGCATAGTGAGACTCTGTCTCAAAATATAGGGCTGGGGATTTAGCTCAGAGGCATAAGTGCCTGCCTGGCAGGCATGAGGTTGTAAATTCAATCCCCAGTACCAAAAAAAACCAAAAAACAAAAAACAAAAAACAAAAAAAAAAAACCTCAGGTTATGCCTCTATGACCCACCCAGATGCACCCAGAGCCACTTAGAAGTGTGCTTTACTAATCCTCTAGGCAGCCAATCAAGTTGACAATTAAGATTAACTGTGACACAGATATATAACAATAAAAAATAAACTATTATATATATTATATGCTATATATATATGTTATGTATAACATTATACTGTATTACATATTATACTGTATTATATAACTATGTTATATACTATGTAACTATTACATACTATTATATGTCATATAGACATGTAACCATGAAACATAAATTCTTAAAAATTAGGAAACAAGTAGTCCAGCTATTTTGGAGGCTGAGACAGAAAGATCACAAATTTATGTCCAGCCTGGGAAATTCAGTGAGACTTTGTCTCAAAATAGAAAAGTATGGGAATGTAGCTCAGCATTTCCTGGACTCAATCCCCAGTATTCCCCCGCAACACACACACTATAAAAATGGAAAAACATGTATCAGGAAAATGTCAGTAAAAATGAGACTGCTATAGTTAAATACTCATATTATACATTTTAAGGGAACACCATGAAAAATGGACAAAGGAAACTATATTACTAATAAAAGGAATCAGCCAACAAGTACATTTAACAATTATGAAGCTGTATAGCCATAAAAACATACCATCAAAATAAATAAAGTAGAAGTTAAAAAGTATGGCTATAAATGAAAAAATGTACATTTGTAATGGAAGATTTTTAACATACCTCTCTAAGTACTACGGTTCGAATGTGGTTTGTCCATAACAAAACTCATGTTGAGGCATAGTCCTCTTTGCGGTGGTGTTTAAGAGGTAATTAGATCATGAAGGATCCACCCATATGAAAGAATTAATGTAGTTCTCATGAGAGTGCATTAGTTATGGGGTCAGCAGAAGGGCACTTGCCTACTAAGTACAAAGCTCTGGATTCAATACCCACTAACACAAAGAAGAAGAGAGAGAGAGAGAGACAGACAGACAGACAGACAGACAGAGAGAGACAGAGAGACAGAACGAATATGAATGAGTTAGTGAGTCTAATGAGCCTGAGCCTGGTTTGGGATCCCAGATCTGACTGAATTACTTACTGTGTGAAAAACAGACTCTGTGAAACTAAGTCCCTTTTTGATTAAAGTCTCAGTTCACTTAAGTGCAGAAAGAAAAAGAAGGAAGCAAAAAAAGAAAGACAAAGAGGAAAGGAAAGAAAAGGAAGAAAGCAAAAGAGAAAGGAAGGAAAAGGAAGGAAGAAAGGGAGGAAAGCAGGGAGGGAGGGAGGGAGGGAAGGAAGGAAGGCGGACAGACCCAAGCAAGCCAGCTGGCCCGGTATCTCCCTTCAGTCCCTCTAGCACACGTGCAACTTCTGCACAGGTCTGATTCCCATT
This sequence comes from Dasyprocta punctata, assembly GCA_004363535.1. NCBI lineage: Eukaryota > Metazoa > Chordata > Mammalia > Rodentia > Dasyproctidae > Dasyprocta > Dasyprocta punctata. The sequence continues at coordinate 5,904 of RJWM01028235.1, read as the reverse complement.
CCACTTTTCCACCACATAAGGCCATTCCAAGAAGCCAAGCAAATGCCAACACCATGCTCTTAGACTTCCAGTACTGTGTCCTAAATATTTTCCTTTAAATATTATTCAACCTCAGGTAGTTTGTTCTAGCAAGTGAAAATAGCCTAACATGCTAAGTAATTGATATATCAAGCAAACAAAAAATAAAGATGTGAGTTTCAAATAATGATATTAATAATCTTTATCTAATTAGTACAGGTAGCAAAACAGGGGCTGGGAGACCACTCTCCTTCCATCCAGCAGAATCTGGGCAACACACCTGGGCCAATCCCCCTCCCACTGTCCTAAGAGAAGCAGAAATAAAAATAACCAAGATCCAGGAAATCTCTCAAGGTCCAGGTCAGAGCATGTGTGTGTTAGATCTTATGGTCTGACCTTCAGTAATATTTTCCCCACTTGAACCTTGTTAAAGGTTCACACATAAACATTATGGACTGCATCGCATGTAATTATGTTTTTAAAAAATTTTATTGGCACATTTTAGATATTTATAACGATCACATTCATCATAAGGCATTTGTACCTGTACATGGTATACCTTCTTTTTTCCCCACTCCTCTCCCCTCTCTTCAACCTCTCTTCCTCTCTTTATTTACAAAAGCTTTGTTTCCATTTTTATTCTTTTTTTCTTTTCCCTTCCTTCCTTTCCCCCCTCCACTCCCTTGTTCTCCCTCACATTTGAACATTTTCTTCCCAATTCTCAATACATTTTGGTCCTTATTTACCCTTTTGGTTTCTCACACCAGAGACACATTGTGGTACTTAAACATGTGTGTGGTCTCAAGCTTATCCTTCTTCATTATGTATGTAATTTAATCAGAGTGGATTCTGGGAAAGATGAACACTTTGAAAGCCCCTGAGATGACTCAGCACCCTGTCCATCATTCCTCTTAATCTTGTCCAGAGACCCAGTGAGAGACACCTGGGCAGAAGTGTACATCTTTTAAAATCTGAATGCCTGATTAACCTCCGTGCTCTTTATTTTTGTCATCCTGACACCATGTTTCTGTTCGTGCCATCTTTTGCTTCCATTAGCACAGAATAGCCCTGAGCACTTCATCTCATCATTGTCAATAAACGTAGCTGCTTTTTCTTTTACCATTAGATATACATTTGCAATTCTTTGCTCACTATACACAAGAACCGGAAATCTATCAGATGCACCACACAGAATCATAATTATCTAATTTACATTTATTACTTTTCATTCAATAAAAAGAGAGTTGGCCCTCCATATCCATGGGTTCCTCATCCATAGAGTCAACAAAAAATATTAGGAAAAAATGTGTCTGTACTGAAAATATACAGATGTTTTCTTCTTGTTAGTCTCTACAACAGAGTAAAACAACTCTTTGCATTATATTATTATTATTTTTTGAGACAGGGTATTGCTATGCAGTGCAAGCTGGTCTTGAACTCACTTATGTAGCCCAGGCTGGCCTTGCACTCATGGTGATCCTCCTGCCTCAACCTGCCAAGTGCTGGGATTGATGACAGAGGTGCACCACCATAACCAGCAACATTGTATTAGATACTGTATGTCATTGAAAGATTAGCATATAGGAGGATATGTGTCATTTACGTACAAATACATGCAAATATTTACACACGATTTGAGCATCAGAGGACTTCGGTTTGCACAGGTGTCCTAGAATCAATTCCTTGCAGATATGTGAAGGGTCAATATTCATTTTTAAGACTGTATGAAATATTTATCTAAAAATTGTTACTGTTATATAGGCAACTGGATTCTAAAAACCCAGTTTAACATAGGTTGCATTCTTAAACCACCATAAGATTATACAACGATTTAAGAAACTGAAAGCATCTAAAATACTTTATAGAATAGGGATGGGGCTCAGTGACTGAGTACCTGCTTAGCAGTAAGAAGCCTTGAATTTGATCCCTACCACTGGAAAAAAAAAAAAAAAAAAAAAAAAAAAACCTTTTTTTTTTAACTCAAAAGATTCACACACATAATTTCTGTTTAACCCATAAGTTTAAAGCAATTATACCTTAAATTATTTTTTCAAACTGCACCTGAACACTGGCAGCATACTACATTTCAATGAGGCAGATACTATACTAGCCCTTGAGAATTATTGGGCAGGGGAGAGACAATTATTTTTTTATGCTTATCTGCAGTTTAAATGAATCAAATCTTTCTAGTTGAAAAGGAAAAGCTCTTATTTATAGAAAATAGCAATTATAAATGTAGATGGAACAACAGAATAAAATCCATTTTGTGACATTATTGATTCAAGCATTGATTATCAATCACCATTTTGATCATCTAAACAAAGGTTGATGAGGTACTGGACATCTGTATGGTGCCAATGGAATACTTGCAAAAGTTACTTTTTGGTTGCAAGGACTGAAAAAATGTAAATCTTACACTGGAAGATGGGGTGTGACCAACTAACCCAGTGATCAACCTTTAACACTGTAAGTGGTGGAAAAACACACATTATATATCTTCTAATGAGATAAAATATGAAGTATAAAATATTATCTCTGATGTATCCTAGCCAAAACTGTTTAACTGAAATCTTACAAAGTTTATAAGAAATACAGATAAAAGGACAAGTTAAGCAATACCACCGGGAAGCAAACAAGCAAATTCAGGAGGTGGAGTTTCTGAGACAACTAGCATGGCTTTTTCAGCAAGCAGTGCTGCAGAAAAAAAAAGGGATGGCTGTACGTTAAAAGGTTGAGGGATATGTACAGTAGAATGTATGGTAGTGGCCTGGATCATGGAGAAATCTGAAGATGACCTAAACATTAGGTGATACAGGAGGATTATTAATTTTGTTAAGTGTGATAAAGTCAGTTGGCTACAAAATGAATGCTCCTGGATAAAGAAAATGTGTTATAGTTACACAATGGTATATTACTCAGCTATACAAAGGAACAATAAATAACCCTACAACAAATGACACCCTTCAACAAATGACAATTATAGGAAGTCATAATATTTATGAACATGCTAAGTAAAAGAATTCAGATACTAAAGACCATAAATTCCATGATTTATTTTAAATAAAATATTCAGGAAGGAAAAACACCTATGAATAGTAGGTTAGTGGTTGCCTGGATATGGGATCAGAAACACTAAAACTGCTGGAAGACAGAATAGGTAGAACTCTCGAAGACACAGGTGTAAGCAAAGACTTCATGAACAAAACCCTGACTACATGGGAAATACTACAAAGAACCAAGAACTGGGGTCTCATTTATGTTGCACAGCAAAGAAATCACCAACAGGGTGAAAAGACATCCCACAGAGTAGGAAAAAATTTTAGCCAGTTGTTCCTCAAAGGACTAATATCTAGAATGTATAAAGAATTGAAAAAAATCAGACCCCACAAATTTAAAGACCCAATCCAAAAATGGGCATCTGAGATGAATACACACTTCTCAGATTAGAAGTACGAATGGCAAATAAATATAAGAAAAAATGTTTAACATCACTAGTCATTTGAGAAATGCAAATTAAAATAATGCTGAGAATCCATCTCACTCAAAAAGGAATGACTATTATCAATAAATCAACCAATAACAAATGATGGCAGGGATGTGGGGAAAAAGGAACTCTTCTCCATTGTTAGTGGGAGCGTAGACTGATACAACCACTGTGGAAATCAGTATGTAGATTCCTCAGAAAACTAGGATTGGAGGTGCCACCCAACTCAGCTATTTCCCTTCTGGGCATTTTCCCAGAAGAATTGAAAACATCATGCCACAGTGATATATGTACACCCATGTTTACTGCAGCACAAATTGTAATAGCTAAATCTTGGAAACAAACCAAATGCCCATCAACTGAGGAATGGATAAAAAAAGACATGGTAATTTTATGCAATCATTAAAAAAGACGTGGTATTTTATACAATCATTATGAGTAACATATTTTGAAAATGATAGATTGAAAATAAACGAGTTAAGTACATAGTTCAAGATGTTAAAAACTAATTTCGTGTTACTACATAAAGAGAAGAGATAATAAAGCAGAAAATAAAATAAAAATAAAGATGATTATTACAAAACCACCAAATTTTAGGAATAGAAGGACAGTTCCTTAGTCTGTTACAGAAAATACAGCTGTCATAATGATGAAACTTTAGAAACATTTCCACTAAAGTCAGGGAAAAAAAAAAACAGAATGCCTACTATCATCTGTGTTATTCTGGAGACCCTCACTAGACATCATAATAAGAAAGAAAATGAGACACTAAAATTTTTAAAAAGGAAGAAAAAGTCATTATTTTCATATTTTATAATCATTTACATGACAAACTGAAAGGAAGATAATGTATAAAAACCAATAGGTTTACCCAGATGCTGAATATGAGAGCTCAATATACAAGTCACAAACATTAAAAACTACAACTCTAACAGGAAAAGCATGACAGTCGCAAAACCTAAAGTGTCAAATAAAGGTGACAGAAAAGTGCAAGACGCTGATATAGAAAAACTACATACTAAGAAACTTTCCTGAAAAACAAAAATTGTGAATAAATGAAGAGATACAGCCTCTGGCAGGGAGTAAATCATTTTGGAAACTCTGGCCCAGTGATACCCTTGTATTCAGTTGAAAGCTTAGTTTCTGTGAATTCTTAAACAAAAATTTAAGGAGTAGTTTGGAGTAAATACAAACTGGCTCAATCACCCTGATGTTATTCATTAGGGTTATTTATTAATGCTGAACATACATGCATGGTACAGTACAGCAACCCCACTCTTGGTAGAACACTCTACATTAACCTGTATGAATACCAGGACTTCAAGACACAAGCAAAAGAGGCCTGAATCCTTTTGATTAAAGGATCTCTCTCCACCCCACAAAACCATGTACAAGCTCATAACAGCACACTATTCAAAACAGTCCCATCAATGGGAACAACTCCAATATCCACCCCTAGTACAGATAAATACATAACAACACATTATCTATAGTGAACGAACTACCATCTTGCATGATAGTATAAAGACTCTCACAACCATAAAGTTGACGGAAAGAAGCCAGACACATAAAGAGCAGGCAGCCTGATTCCATTTACACAAAGCTGAAAAGCAGGCAAACTAATCTGTAGTGGTACAGTTCAGGCCACTGGCATCCCAGGAGAGGGAGGAAAACAATAGAGAGAGGTTATGGGGACTTTCTGGCCATGCTGTTTCTTGACCTAGATTGAGCTACTGGTGCATTCACCTTGATAGTTCATTGTACAACTTGTGCTTTTCTTTTTGTAAGTTCGACTTTGTTGAAAACATGAACTTGGCAGTCTAGTTTAGCAGCCGCTCTGTAGACTAGGTACAGGTGAGGTCACAGCAGGCTGGTGTCTACGCTTTCTACTGGCCTGGGAGTCCAGCTGTGGTGACAGCAAAGTAATTGCTCCCCAGCACCAGCTCATGAATAATCTTCATGAGAGTCCCATAAATTGAGTTGTTTTTATAAAACTTTACAATCCCCATTTAACAGAGGAGGAAACTAAAGTTTGGGAAAAGACCACAACTTGCCCAAACTCACAAGCTCGTAAGTGGTAGGGATAAATGCAAATAAGACTCCAAGTCTCGTGTTCTTGGCCACTAGTTCCTGAGAGTCAGCCATCTGGCTGCTACGTTTCCTGTTTTAGTGAGCCTGCTTATTTGAGATTTGGATTTTAATTTCTTGTTACAAGCAAATCTAGATACAAACAGTGAAGCAACATCACAGTCTTATGGTCTTCATATAGAAAGACAAAAGATTTCTACTCACAAAACCTGAAATGAATTATTAACAAAAATAATAAATAATCATGTAGATACACACCTTTTGATTTTTTATGAAAAAACATGCTGAGTACTAGGAAATACACAAGGTTGGGG
>RJWM01028234.1:0-25866 GCA_004363535.1 Dasyprocta punctata | reverse complement strand
TCAGTTGTTCTTTGTCATGAAAGTATCTTATTTCTCCATCAATTTTTAAGGATAGTTTTGCAGGGTACATCAATCTGGGTTGAAAGTTGTTTTCTTTCAGGATTTGAAATACTTCACTCCAAGCTCTTCTTAACTTAAAGGTTTGTGTTGAGAAGTCTGCCATGATTCTGATAGGCTTTCCTTCATAGGTGATCTGTTTATTTTCTCTGACAGCTTTTAGAGATTCCATTCAATCCAGCTATCCCACTTCTGGGCATTTTCCCAGAAGAATTGAAAATATCATACCACAGTGATATCTGTGCACCCATGTTTATAGCAACACAATTTGTAATAGGCAGATCTTGGAAACAACTCAACTGCCCATCAATCAAAGAATGGATAAAAAAGATGTGGTATTTTTATACAATTGAGTACTACTCAGCGATTAAGAAAGATTGCATTGAGAGTTTTATAAGTAAATGGTCACGACTAGAGACCATACTCATAAGTGAGATAAATCAAACCCACATGTGTAAATACCATATTGTCTCCCTAGTGTAAGAAACTGAAAATGTATATATGATCCAAAATCTATAATAAATACTATGTAAGGGTAAAAAACAGCTTGAAGAGCAAAAGTAATTGGGAAGGGAAAAGGGGGAAAGAGGGAAGGGAAAAGGAAAAGATATAAATCTGTATATATGTATATGTAAGATAACTAAAACAAACACACTGCTGAATGTATTCATTATTGAGAAAGAACAATTAATACTCATGATTAGGTCAATTTTACATGTCTATATCTGTTAATGTAAGTAACCATTTTAAAGATAATGATACACAATATTGCAACCATTGTCAAGTTTCTATCATTCTGTTTTATAAACCTGCAATGTTACTGTTGTGCATTTATGCTAGTCGTTTTGTGTCTCTTTTGCTTGTTGTCTTTGTTATATATGTCCTTTCTTTTCGCTTAAATAAAAAAAGAAAGTAATTCATCTAGAAACCTAGGAAAAAAATGGAACAGAGTAGAACATGCAGACACAACTACAAAGACACTCAGCCACCTTATATTTAACAAAGGGGCTAAACATGCTCACTGGAATAAAGACAGCCTCTTAAATAAATTGTGCTAGAAAAATTGACTTTTCATATGCCAAAAACTGAAACTAGATTCATGTCTATCACCATGCACTAAACGAAAGTCAAAATGAAGCAAAGATCTAAATATCAAAACAGAAACACTAGATCTACTGGGAGACAAGCTAGGTAGAAATCTTGAAGACATAGGGGTAGAAAAAGAATTCATGAACAAAATGTAAACTTCACTGAAAGTACTTCAAAGAATCAAGAACTGGGATCTCATCTTATTAAAAAGTTTTTGCACTTCACAGGAAATCACTAACAGGGTGAAAAGAAAACCCACAGAATGATAACAAATTTTAGCCAGCTGTCCCTCAGGTAAATGACTTATATGTAGAACATGTAAAGACTTGAAAAACAACAGGCCCCCAAAATTCAAAGACCCAATAAAAAAATGGGCATCTGCAATGACTATGCACTTCCCAGATGAATAAATGCAAATGGCAAATAAATACATGAAGAAATGTTCAACATTACCAGTCATTCGAGAAATGCAAATTCTAACAACATTGAGATTCCATCTCAATCCAGAAAGAATGGTCGCCATCAAGAAATCAACTGATATTGGCAGGGCGTGGGAAAAAAAGAACACTCCCACTCGTGGTGGGAGTATAGATTGATACAAATACTGTGGAAATCAGGGTGGAGACTTCTCAAGAAACTAGGAGGAAGTCACATTGAATCCAGATATTCCTCTTCTGGGTATTTTCCCAGAAATATTGAAAATGTCGTGCCACAGTGGTATATGTGTGCCCATGTTTATAGCAGCACTAGTTGAAACAGCTAAATCTTGGAAACAACCCAAATGCCCATCAACCACAGAATGGATAAAAATGGTGTATTTTTATGCAATGGAGTATTAACTAAAAAAGGATAAACTTCTTTATATGCAACTTGAGACCATACCCATAAGTGAAATAAATCACACTCACATTTATAAATATCATATTGTCTCCCTAGTGAAAAAAAACTGAAAGAGTAATAAGATCCTAAATGTACAATAGAAATTGTGATAAAGAAAGGGAAAGAAAGTGCTTGAAAGGAAAGAACAACTAGGATAGCAAAAGGAGAAGAGAAAAGATTATATGTACATAGGTATACATATATATATATATATATATGTGTGTATGTATATGTATGTGTACATATATATATATATGTATATACAAGATAGATAACTATACTACTAATTTGTGTTAGTTCATCAAAAAGAATAGCTTCTGCTTCATAAAAAAACAAATATCTAGCACAGATTTTCCCCATTACTTAGGTTGTCTCTTACTCTGTTGGCCGTTTCCTTTGACGTACAGAAACTTTTTAATTTGATATCCCATTTGCTTTATCTTAATACTATTTCATATGCAATGAGAGCTCAGTTCATAAGTCCATGCCTAAACTTACGACTTGAAGAATTTTCACTATTTTATCCTCTAACAGATTATACCTGTTTCAATATTTGAATATATTTTTGCGTAGACTATAAATTTTGATCAAGGCATCTACTATCTTTTACCCATTTCAATCTTTCACATTGAGTTTCATATTTGCATGGGACTATAAGAATATAGAAGGAGAGGCAAATGGGAAGAAGGTAAAATAGGTGAGACTAGGGGTCAGGGATATAGGTCAGTGGTACAGCACCTACCTGGCAAACTCAAGGTCATGAGTTTGATTTCTGCCACAAAAATAAATAAATAAATAAATAAATAGTAAAATAAAGTGGCAGATATTAACTGGTGAACTGTAGAAATTTATTTGATTATAATTTTGACCAAATGAATAGTGTTAGATTATGATTACTAAATATGTTGTCAGGCTTTCTGGATTAACACATGGTATAATCATGACATGATTTACTCATAAGTTAAAATGGTGATAACATCAGCATTGATGTTTTGTAATTGATTTGAGAAATAAATGAGATAGTACTGCCTGCAAGAATTAGCACGTTTATCATATGTTATGTACACTCAGAATATTTCCAAATAAACAAATTAGTGACAATTTGGATAGTCAGTTTTAATTCGAAAGACATGGGAACCTGAGTGCATAATTATAAATTTAAGCCCAAAGGAAGTCATCATCATATATCCTTTTTTAGTAGTGAGTTTTCAGATGGGGGTAGTTATGATTTGTAAATGAATGTTTCTTATTTAAAGTAACCTCTAGGAAGAGATGATCTAGAGATCAATTTTGAAGCTTTGAAAAGAAGGTATTTTTTTAAAAAAAAGAATGTAATATAATTATACTGCTGGGTACATTATTTGAAACAAAATCCAAATACAAGATTTTTTTCTGGTGCTGGGGGTCAAACTTAAGACCTTGCTCATACAAAGCAGGAATTTTACCACTGAGCTACATACACCTAGCCCCTGAAACAATTGAAAATTTTATCCTCCTCTTTCTGTTTTTCCTTTTTCTTCCCATTTCCTTCTTTTCCCTTCCCTCCTTCTCCTTTTCTCTTCCTTTTACTTTCTTGCTTTGCTTCTTTCTATATTTGTGTTTCTTGTATGCTTAGTGCTACATAGATACATACCACTCATTGATGCATTCAGTTCAATTAAAATCCCCCAGAGTGATGAAACTGTACTATGCACAATGTATGTGTTTAATAAGTGATGTCGTGTGGAATGATACAAATCTCATAGAACAGGTAACAAACACACTGAGACTTTGTATTTTATGGAAAATTTTTGGCAGAAGTAACATTTCCTGTGAGACTTAGAGAATAAACAGAAGCTATCCAGGAAAAAAAGTTGCTAATTAAGACTTTCACTATGGAAACACCTGTGAAGCCTGGACATTAACAGACAATTAGCCATAACAAAGAAATAAGAACAATTTAGAGTGACTGGCATTCAAGGCGTTAGGAAAGAGAGAGATATGGATTACCTCATTTGGGCCAGTCAGTAATGTTAAAGGGTTTAGACATAACCCAGAATGGAGGCTACATGATAGGATCTAAAGAATTCATGGATAAATGTATTACGGACAATAATAATGCAGAAAAATTGAGTTTGAAAAACCACTGGGTGTTCAAAAGGTGATTCTTGGTAGTTCATGCGTCTGAAAAAATTTCCTGTCCAGATCATTTGGCAACCATACGTATTGAGCTATATGAAAGCTGGCTATATTTTTAAAGAATTTCAAAACAGTCAATTTTCTACAGGCAATTAAGGAAGGTTTGCTGATCTTAAAAGATGAAAGCTGTATAAGATTAATTGAAATTTTCTTCTTTATTGATTTTTATTTAATATTAAACTGTGTCCTGCTGTTAATTCTTTAAATAGGAGTCTTTGGTAGTCCATTCATCTCCTTTAGGATTTTGAGAAATACTTCATAAATCAAATTACAAATCTGCTGGCGCTTATTTCATATACAAACTTGTCACTAGTTGAAAGCTTCATAAATGAGTCTTCTGACTAATGAGCTGCATAACTGACAAATATATAAAATCACTGTGCTTTATTTTCACTATCTTTTCTCATTGGTTGCAAAAAAAAGTCGCAATTTAAAAAATTGGAAATTGTATAAATATCTTAGAATGACAAAGAGCTCTTGAAAAGTGCATTTTAATTTTGCTCCTATCTGAAAAATAGTACATTCTTACTTTTGTAATTACTAGTTTCCTGTCTGCTAAATTGCTTTTAATTACTTAAGGAGACTGCGCTCAGACTCCATTGTGTCTTGAGAATGGGGTAGAGGAATTAATAATAATTTAAATATTAGAAATGATACATTTTATAGCATTGTCTTTTTCATCACTATTTTAGCTGATTATTTTCTATCCTATTTTCACTTTCACTTTCTACAGAATCCTCACTTTTGTATCCCTTGCAGTTTGATTGTTTGGGTTATTGCTGTTACATAACGTAAGGCTAGAACAAATACAAAACTCGTGTAACATTTCTTCTGGCTCATTTAGCTCTACCTTTCTTACAATTATTGTTAATCTTCTACAGATTTCATCATGAGTAAGCCTAACTTGTCAGTCAGTTTTAATGTTGCATTTTGTTGTTTTACTGTTGGGGACATTTTCTACAAGTGTTACGAACGTCTGGCCAAAAACACTTCCATTGCACTTCCTGCTCTTCTGTTTATTGAAAGAATACATCACATGCTTTCTGAAGTATTATGCTGTCACTTTTAAATTTTTAACCGAAATAGGTTCTAGTGTATTCTTCATACGTCATCTTTTTATTTATTTTACAGAATTTGGTCGAGGACCTCGCGCTATTTTCCTCTCCAACTCCTCTTTCAATGAGAAGAGATCAGTGCAGGCATCCTGATTCCTCTGCGCAGTGCTGCTGTCTTCTGCCCTGCACTGCACACCTGCATCCTTTCCAGTCCGACCCTCAGATCTTCGGCTGGAGCCTACTGAAGTGCAAAGTGAATCTGCAAGGCAGATGAGAGTGTTTCTGTTCTTGCTGGCAAGTTCTCTGATTATTTGTGGGTAAATATATTCCTAGAAAATTTGGTGCAAGCTGTTCCATTTCTGTTGACGGAAGATGTATAAAAAGCCTGAAAGGGCCCAGCCCCTAATAATGATCTTCCTTTCTTTAGCTCTTCATCATTACCTAGCTTGCCTCTGAGGACGCCATTTACATTTTTTCTGCCTGATGCAGTTTCTTAATCTGCGACATTACTGAGAAATAAAATGTACAGCAGTCACAGATAGAATGGTGCCTAATTAGAGAGAAGATCTTGAAACAGCTCAGACACTTACAGAGGAGCTGTCAGCGAAGTGACTCTCACAGCAATGTGAGTCAGGAGAGGCAGCAGGGAGGTTAGACATCATTACAGTTTTCAGCGTGTGTTGGGGCCATGATTGTTTTTCATTCGAATATGTGACATGATCAGCAAATGTGGTGACCGTTTACATTTCAATTTTTTTTTCAGTGAAAGACACATTGCTATTAATCTTCCTCAAAATGCTCCCCCTTCCTTTGAACGCACTCATTCCGTCACTTGACACTTTCTAAGCAGTTTTGAAAGCCCTCTTTCATCAGTGCTTTGGCTACCTCTGTGTCCTGAAGCAATTCAAAATTCTTACCTTCTATGGTCATTTTGAATTTTGGAAAAACCAGAGGTTGAACTGTGCAACATTTGGTGACTAAACTGGATGAGGGCTCAGAGTAATATTTTTATATGAAAAATTTCTGTAAATATTTTGAATTCATTCAGGATATTGAGGCAGTTAGGAAAAGACTCTCATGAAAGAGGACTTCCGGAACTGCCTCTAAAAGTGATGAGAATAATGAGATAAATGTGTTTGAAGCTAGGGCAAGTATTTTGAGGGGGTTTAATGGTTTGTGTCTCTTACTGTAGTTAATTTGTTTCTTTTAAATTTTATTCATAAGTTTTGTCACATCTTGTACAATTGCATTTAGTAAAAATATCTGCTAGTTTGAGGTATACTAAACTTACTTTTGTTTCAATATTTTTATCAAAGTTTCAATTAGAACAAAATAAGTGGAATGAGAAGACAAATTATACAGATTAGACAGCATCATCTTTACCTAAAAGATGTTCCAAACAACTTTTAATGGATTTGCATGTGATTAAGAAACTGAAAACTAGCCTGGCAAGTGTGAAGTCATGAGTTTGATCCCCAGTACCAAAAAAAAAAAAAAAAAAAAAAAAAAAAAAAAAAAAAAAAAAAAAAAAAAAAAAAAAAAAAAAAAAAAAAAAAGAAAAGAAAAGGAAGAAAAACCCAGAAAAGTAATCCTTATCTATTCAACTACAGGTAAGCTTCAATCACCTTTGTGATTAAGATATTAATTAGGAAATAATTTCTAAAAATATATATCAAGGTCTTTTATTTCAAGTTGTCCAGCTAAAGGCTGTCCCTGTGTTACATGTTGAATAGTTAAGACTGATTCTAGATCAATATACATAATGTGTCAATTTTCCTACTACTTGTTTTAGAGTAACTGAATATTTTCATTTCCTTCAGTTACACTGATCACCTTACTTAAACTTTATCTGTTTCAGTGTTTTTTGTTTCTTTGATTGCTTACTTTTTCCCTTTGTACTATGGAAAAAATGATGGATGGTTTTGATAAATTTGCAACATATTAAATTTGGTAATATTGTGACATATCTTATACCTAATAATCTTTCAATGAATTTCTAGTCATATTAGTTATAATGTGGCCAAATAGCTACTGTTTAGTTATTTTCATAGGGTTTACAAGGGAAAGGATTCAACACAGGATACATAACTTACAGGATTATTTTCTAATAATCACTGAAGGAGTCAAATGCAAAAGAGCTCAGGATATCTGTCTACACACTAGAGACCCAAAGAATACAACTGAGGGCCTGGATCTCAGAGCAACATCCTGCCTGAGTCCAACTGAAGACCTAGAGCCCATGGTAATGACCTCCATTAATTCAGTTGGAGGGCTAGAACCCATGACAAGGCTTCGTGCAAGTCTGTTTCAAGGATCTACACTGGGAAGGCCCATGGGTCAGTGGTGGAAGCTAGAAAGTCTGAGCCAGAAGGATGAAGGATCTGTGCCAGCAGGTTGAGGGGATCTTCACTGGAGCCAGGAAACAACACTCAAAGTAACGACCAAAGCTCTCCTGAACAGAAACACAGCCATCCTCAGTGATAGTAAGGTTCTGAGCTCCTTCCATGATGAGAATAGCAGAATCCATATCTGAAAAGCCTGGGCAGCAAGCTTCTTTGGGAGAAGTACATCATCTTTCCCTCTGGAGTCAGGAAGCAATGCTCAAAGTCAGGACCAGAGCTCCCCCAAAGTGAACCACAGCCAACCTCAGTGACAGTGAGGACCCAAGCTCCTCCAATGATGAGAACATATCAGGAAAACCAACACAACACACTTCAACAGGAGAATCAACAGCTCACCATCTTCTCTTCCACTTCCCTTTTTATGCTCTTGGCAGCAATTCTCTGGTGAACCTTCTCCACCCAACACCACACTGATTTGGTTCAGCTGGGTGCTACAAGTTGACTACTAGTTGTTAATCCACCACAGTTATGTATCATTTCTTTCCTTAAAAGCATCCTTAGGTTATACCTTGACTGCTCATTTTGTTGGATAAACATGTTGGTAGAGTTGATAGCACACACTCAATTGTAGTTATGACATTAGCTAAGAATTAATCTTGTGGACTTGTTTGAAGCATTATCAGTGTAGTGAGACTGTTTTATGACTATTATTTTGCAGCCACTGCTTATTTTGAATATATTTTAATATTTAGATTCTTTTTTATTTTACTTACAAGATCACTAAAAGTTAGTACACTTGAAATACAGAGACCACATTAAATAAAGATAAATAAATATTAGAAGTTGCTGCCCAGCCAAGGATCCTCATAAACTATTCCCTGGAATGTCAGAAGAGCTTTGTGAGCCAAGGAATTTACTTTGCTTGGGTTAACAAAAATAATATGTGATGAAACCAGAATTTGGGCATAGATACTTTTGTGTCTAAGCTAATACTATTTCTACTTTTCCATGTTGTCTTCCCTCCAATTTAAAAATATAAGCTGCCTGTCAGTACTGAAGATTACTTTAAAATATTGACAGTGAGAAAATGTCATAGATACTTACTGGTTGCTCAATACTTCAGAATTACATAGAGTGATTACTGTATTTCTAGTTTGTTAATTTTGAGATGAGTTACCAAATAAAAATATGCACTGCACCCAATATATTTGGCATTTCCTGTTTACCTGGTGGTGGTATTCTGTATGTGTATGTGTGCATGTGCATATACATGTGTATATAGAGGAGAGAAAGCATGCATTCACATATGAACGATGTATTTATGTAATGCAGTTTATGAAAATTGGCTGAGAATCACTTTCACTTGTTCAAACACGCAATGAAATACAGGCTGTTTTTTTGGCAAAAATCACATCACCTTTCTACCATGTCGCTGGGAGGGTAAGAAAGCACGGAGAACCTCCCCAAAATTCTAGAGCTTGAACAGACTGGTGATGATTATTCCCTGTTCACTGTCAAGACAGAACAAAAGACATCCTATAAGCACCCTTTTTCAAGTGAAAAATAATGTATTTTTTTATTTTGAGCTTACTTGTACCTTTTCACATAGTCAGGTTTTTCCAAGGTGAGTTCTCACTGTTATACAGGCTGCCTCCACCTCCTGGGTTCAAGCCATCCTCCCTCCTCAGTCCTATGAGTGTTTGGACTACAGGTGTGTGCCACTACACCAAGCTCTGTGATTATAATTTTAACTGTCACAGAATACTTCTGCCTCTCTCTATGTGTTTACATCCATCCATTTATAGCTATAGGCAGTTTGAATAATTTTCTGTTAATTTGGTGCAAGCACACATTTAGAAATATCTAGGCACTATAAAAGATTTATTGAGGATCCATGAAAGGTTATCACTCTCCGTATTCCTAAACTAAGAAAGTTCAAAAATGTTTTTACCAAGGCCTATAAAAATATGAGTTTTGCCTATTACTCATCTTTTTTAAGAAGCACCTTATTTTATATAGTGATATCAAAATTTTATAGTTTGTATTCACATCTTGTGTTTTCAACAAAGCTTTGAAAATGCAGATCGGACCAGTTTATGAAAAATACCTCTCATATGTGTAACCTCATTGGAAATTTCAACCTGTACTGGTAAATCAGTCAATCACATCAACTTAACCTGCTGTGAGCACAAACATCTAGGATGTCTTTTTATTAGGAACATTTTAATACATGTGCCCATGATAGTCGCCTCACATTTGAATTCTGTTTTAAGTAGAAGAGCGGATAGAGAAATAAATAACAACTTTGTTGAGTTTTGCTTTACATATGAGAGGATTTATCTATTTCAAATGTATAGTTCAATGAGCTTCAGTGACTTTACCAAGTGTTGTCACCATGTCTATGAATCAGTTTTAGAACATTTTTAACCTCTTCTCTAGCAAGACTCTTTTTGCACATTTGCAGTTCCTACCACAGAATCAGGCACAAGCAATCATTAATTTAGCTTCTGACTTTATAAGTTTGCCTTCTCTGGAAATTTCATGTAAGTGGAATCATATAAGTGAGTAGTGACTGGCTTTTTTTCCCCTCAGCATGTATGTTTCTGAGGCCCAGCCAGAATATAACATAGTTCAGTTGGTTATTCCTTTGCTGTTTTCGAGTACTATTCCATTTTGTGGATACACAATACTTAACTTATTCATTGAAACAATTTTTTTTTGTTTTGTTTTGTTTTTGTGGCACTGGGGATTGAACTCACAACCTCACACCTATCAGTCGGGCGCTTAAGTCACTGAGCCAAACTCGCGACCCTGGTTTTTTGAGACAGGATCACACTGTGTAGCTCAGGCCGGCCTTGCTCTCGCGTTGTACCCCAAACCAGCCTCGAACTCACAACGCTCCTCCTACCTCAGCCTCCTGAGTGCTGGGATTAAAGGAGTGCACCACCACGCCCAGCTTCATTGAAACAATTTGACAAACATTTGTTTCCAGTTCAAGATTATTAATGAATAGTGAATAATATTGATATGAGCCTTATATGCAACCTAATTTACACACAAATTTTGTGAGTTTCATGTATCATTTTTGGAGAGACTGACAAATTGCTTCCCAACATGTCTGCTGTAGCATTTCACATTACCACTAACAACTATGACCACCTTATTATATTTCCACTAAAAATTTCTGAGAAATTCTAGTGTTTCACATGCTTGGTGTTATTTGTTCTATATTATATATCGTAGTCACACTAGTAGGTATGAAATGCTATTCCATTTTCATTTTAATTTGCATTTCCTTCATGACTAACAACGCTGAGTATCCTTTCATGTGCATATTATATGCTTATTAGCTATTCATGTATCTTCTTTTGTGTTTACATTTTTGCCCATTTTACTGAATTGTTTGTCCAATTGTAATAGTCTTTGTAAAATCTAGGTGAATCTTTTCAAAATATTTATTTTGCAAATATTTCTCCTGCTATTCATAACTACTTCTCACTATAAATTGTCAGAACTATGACACCAAAAATTGTAAAATTGAGGGCTTTTTGAAAAACAAACATTTTATCCATATCTGTTGAAAAAGTGTCACAGTTGTGGGAGAGTCTACCAGGGAAAATACAAACAGTGGTTTCCTGTTTTGCTTACCTACTGTTTTCTGCCCTGAATATATGTGTGTTGAAAAATGCCCTTCCAAACTGAGTGTTTCATTTGGAAAATTTTGATATTTAGAGTATCTATTCTTATTATTTGAATGTGCACAAGTTTGTTTGCTTCTTAACTCGTCATCATGAAGTATGCAAATATGGCTTAGAAATCAAAATTTAAAAGTTGCTCTCTTCTATCATGTTGTTTAATTAGAGTACAGCTGAATTTTGCACCAGCTATCTTTTGCCTTGTTATCTTCCTAAGGATATCCCTAAACAAGCAGGATGGAGGAGTTATAAAATGGTTGGAACTTCCATTAAACATTTGCTGTGACTATAACTGCTTATATACTTTTCTTCAAAACAGTATATAATAATTTTCTTCTAATAGGAAAATTATTAAGTTTTTTGTGTACTTTATTTGGAACTTTTATAATGGTCAATATGCATGAATTGTAATTTCCTTTTTGGTTAAAGTAATATAAAAAATAAACCATCTAATGTGATTTACTTTTAAAGTAGCTCTAATGTATTAAATATAACCTGTTTAAAATTGTCCTTGGAATTGAACATCAGGTACAGATAATTTGGTATTGAATGAAGTGTCAAAATATATACTTAGTATAATCTTAACCATTAATTTAAGATTTGTTTCTATTAAGAAAAGTATAAGCATACTATTAAAGTGAAATAAAGATAGTAACATTAGAAATTTTTAGGCCATCAAAAAATGAAAGAACTTTTCTATCAAGACAGAAGCTTGATATATTATAAGTAATATATTTTAACTACAATTCACAGAATCACAAAGTCTGCTTATGAAAATAAAGAATAAAAATTAGC
This sequence comes from Dasyprocta punctata, assembly GCA_004363535.1. Taxonomy (NCBI): domain Eukaryota; kingdom Metazoa; phylum Chordata; class Mammalia; order Rodentia; family Dasyproctidae; genus Dasyprocta; species Dasyprocta punctata. Next base: position 13,776 of record RJWM01028234.1, on the reverse strand, counting down.
TTCTTTATTCTTTATTCAGTGACATATTCTCCTTGATTAAGCCTCCGTCAGTCTCCTCTGAGCAGTTTTCTCAACTTGACCTCAACCTTGGGCTACGAAAGCTAGTAACTCTCAGCACAAATGACTTCATTCACCACCCACACCAAGAAACCTAACAATGTTTCTGTTCACTCATAGAGCCCTCCTTCGATACAGTGCCAGACTCCATAAAACGTCTGTCTGAGAAAACTCATTGCCACTAAGAGAATTTATTGTTTGTTAAAGGAAAAACTTCACTACAGATTCTGACCTCCCTATTCTTGGAAAATTATTTTAGGGAATCAGCAAATACACATCTTTCTTTCTGTCTCTTTTTACATGTATCTTCTACAACCCAGCACTTTGTTTCTTGAGAAGCTGGATATTATTCCTTTGAAATGTGCTAGATAGGGCCCCTCTATCGTGATCTTGGGGAGAAGAATCTACCTTCATCAATGCCAGTTAGCAAACACAGGTGGCCTAAGCTCATCAAACTCTCTTCTCTCTTTTACTTATCTATAGTTTTTCAGCACTTTTTATTTAGCACATCCCAGCCTTTAAGAAGTTTTCTGAATACATACTTGTCAGTAAACTAAATAAGTCACATATATGTAACCATCACATTGTTGCACTTGTGCGATGAACTAAAAGAAAATCTATGTAGATAAAAAATTAGTTAAGATAGTTAAAGAAAAAGAATTTTGAGTGAAAAGTAGTTTTCACAGGGTCATCTTCAGATTTCATTTTTAATGTGATATGTTTATTTGAAAATAATAGAGCAATCATAACAAAAAAGATAGTCACGTAGCTGGTTTCTCTTGATTCATTGAGGTGAAAGTTTTGTAATAATAACTTTCTGGGCAGTGTTTCATGTCTATATCTTATACTCTAAACAACTGCCATGAATATAACAATATGCAGTGTGCTGATTATTGTTATTCTCCTATTGGCTTGTTGTGAAATTGTTTTACTTTAATTTCTTACTTTTCTTCTATTTAAAATAAAAAAAAATTTTCACCTAGTTTTATAATTTATAGATCTATTAGCAAAATATTTGATTGCTTACAATGGCCATTATTATTTAGTAGTGCAAGGAGCCAGGGATATAACTCAGGGGCACAGCAGCAAGTTCAAGGTCCTGAATTCAATTCCCGGTACCACCCCTCCAAAAAATTTGCTAGTTCAATTGTCATCACAACATCTTCCTTATAACTTAAGTTGTCATTATTACTATGTATGTTTAGTGATTAATACAAATGCTCTTTCTAGGTCAATAACTGGTGTTTTATTTCTACAACTGTTTTTCATCAGTCTTCTAGGTATTTTATTTTCTCATTTGCAATTAAAGTATGTTCTTTGCAGAAAAAAAGAAAAGAAAAAAATGTCTCCTGGCTTTTGTCTCAGTGAGGTTAAGCTCAGTTCATACAGGGGTTTCTCTCCCCTCTTCAGTAGTCAAATATGTCTTACCAGTTTTAGCAAGTGCTTAGTGAATTATTGCTCTTTGACAATGAGACTCCAATTTTTTAGTCTGTGATAGCAATTGGAGTGAACCTTGATTTTCCTTAATTTACATTACATTATATTCGTTCACCAGAAGATCCCACCGGCTTTAGAACTTTTGATTATCTTTTACTCTCTCCAGCCAAGCCACACTTCATAATCCTGGGATAGCTTCTTGGTTTTTGTTCCACAATTCTCCCTTTAGGTGATTTGCAAAGCAATTGCTAGAATGAAAAAAAAAGTCACATTGTATCTCTTGTTTTGTTTAAAACCCCAGTGACCAGGAATCTTCTGAGTACAAAGCAAAATCCTTACAGTGGGGTAAAAAGTCCTAGTCTATCTTCCCATTGCTACTCATAATAATTGTCTCCCTGGCATTATCTCCTTCCTGACCCTAATCTTGATTTATTCCACATAGACCTAGCTGGATGCCTGTCTGTTTTTAAATATGAAACACACTAAGCATATTTCTGCCTCGGAAACTTTAGATTTCCTTTACTTCTTCTGGCCTGTCTCCCCATCAAAATCTCTTGCTATAACTTGTGTTTCATGTCCTTGTGAAAATATGTCTTTCTAGGTGAATTCTTTCTTGTAAGATCACATTTCATGGTTTATTTTTCTGCAGGTGATTCGAATAATCTAAAATGCCTTTTAGGTAATATTACACTTACTGGGCTCTGCTAGCGTGAGTACCTCTAATCTCGAATGGGTAAACTAACACCATAGGCCACACTAGAGCTAAAATCATCTACTTTAAAAAAAAAAAAAGGGCCAAAGGCAGAGAACAATATAACAAGTACAATGGAAGCTTGGGAGATGCCTGATAGCTCCTAAGCAGAGCTTCCCGTATTTGCATTCAGAATGTGTTTACTCAACTTGAGAAGAGGTTGAGTGGGTAAACTTCTATTAGATTAGAAGGTTTTGAAGACATAACCACCAACAAAAAGTCTTTGTAGAGTGTGTGTGCATATTTATAATTACAGGTGTAATTATAAATATAATTTTATATATCATATATAATTATAAAATTTATATATATGAGAGAAACAGAATAACACTGACTCTTCTGTATTCAAATTTTGTGAATAACTGAAAATGAGCAGTCCCACTGACAAATGTTAACAGACAAGAGTATCTAAACATGTACTAATAAAAAATAAAACAAAAAACAGTGACAAAACATTAAGAAAAAGTCACTTAGCTTGTTTTTTAAATGAAAGTTGAAGTACTGAATAAATTTTCCTAAAAAATTCTATTTTATGTTTCAAATTTTACATAAAGCATTTTATTTGCTAGAGGTTGATTATTATTATTATTATTATTAATTTGTTCAGTTTTTCAAATTCAGTCATAATACAGAAAGAACTGGATGGGTTGAGGTTTGAAGTGCAACAAATAATGCATTGCTTAAATTGAGTGAGAGGAAGTTATGGCAAATCTAAAATTCTGAACTATTGTAAATTGTCTTGATTTATCTTAAAGATTTGGATCGTATATCTTAAGGTGATTTTTTAAGGCATATTTTACATGGGTATTTGAAGATGACTGAGGAGATCATGTTTAATAGTGCAGAAAACCTGACTTGAGTTTCGAATTTCAATAGGTACACTAAGAATGTATCTGTTTGTAGATAATCTGGGTATAACTGACACTGGCAGTCTTTATTGTTCAATTCATTTATTAACTTGAAATATAAATCTTAAATTAAAGTTATTTTGCATTTTTCCTGAGAAACTTCAGGGTACTAGTCATACTTTAAGTAAATATGATTAAGAATATTGTAAAACAAAAGACAGAAAACTGGCCAATATTTGTGATTTATAATGTTATAATTTTATTTCTGATCCATTAATATGCACTCACTAAAACAAATAATTATAATCCTATAGAAAATATCTTCAATCAGTTTCACTTGTAATAGTTGAAGCAAATTTGTGAAGATTTCCAAAACATTTACTAAATCCCAAAGATACCATGTTTGTACTGCAGGCTTTAGGAAAAAAAGGGAGAGATAAAGAAGAAATACTTCCATCATAATAAACATAAAAGCAAAGGGCTGATTACAGAGCTAGATCAAAGATGATGAAAAAGTCAGAGACTCTCTGCCTTTATATAATTAGTATTTGTCAGGCATCAAAAAGGACTGGAAGAAAAATGTTCAGATTTAAGTTAAACAGTTTGGTTTCAGCATCATTAAAAGTAAGCTTCCACCTGCTTCTAATTTTCCTGTTGATTATAAAGGTCATTGGTTGTTTGAACAGTGTGGAAAAAAGGAGCTTTTAGAGAGCATGCAAATGAAAAGCCAGGCAAGGAGTCCTATATGTTAATGAGTGAGGGACGTTGATTAGTGTGCGGTTGCAGACTCTGGCTATAATAAACATGCTTGAATATCTTTCAATTCACAAGGGCACTCATTTGTGTGTGTAAAGCGGCAGCATAAATCCATTACTTGATATTGTACTAAGACCTTCATTACCTTTGGAAAAGTGGGTGATTTCTTTATATATATTTTATAAGATTTGGTCTAATGATCTTAAATGTAGAGTTTAAAATTCCTCTAAAATTACAGATTTCATTAAAATATATTGTATGACATTATATGTGATCTCTTAAAAATACTCCACTTCTTTTTCTATAAAATTTTCAACCTTCTACAAGGACATAAAATGGTAATTGCCATCATTCATTGAGTACTAACAATGAACTAGAGATTTTTTCTATATTATTTTAATCAGTAACAAACAGCTCTACTTTTAGGGATCATTATCCTAATTTTATAAAAGAGAAATACTGAGGCTCAATTCTTTGTCTGAAATGAAGGACTTAGAATTATTTTCTACCAGCTGTATTCTCCTTTTACCAGGGTTCCTAAGAAGGAAATCTAAAATTTGGTGGGCTTTATGCCTAAAAATTCTGTTCCTTTGATTTTTGGTAATGTTCAACTGTTTACTGACATTGCTACAACCCCTCCCAGTTGAGAACCACTGTTATTAGACATTGCAAAACATAATTACTGAAATATCATGTTTAACTATCAGTAATACGCAGCTATGAATTAGTGGTCCTAACTCTAGTGTTCTAGAAAGACAACTTCTCTGCTATGATTGGTAATATTTATTGATCTCATATTATGTGCTTGATAAAATTATAAGCAATTTATGCTCTATAATTATTTAATTTTCATAATTATAGTACTGCATAGATATTTTGCAGTGTCATTTCATGAATTAAAAGCTGAGTCATGAAGTGAAAAGGAATTTAATCAAGATAACAAATTTGAAGGGAGGACAAATGGTCTTACATTCTTAAGACACTCCTTGAATATTTACCAGTTTCCCTGTGACACTCAGATTTTTTATATTTACAATATATTATCCATATTATGATAATACACAAAATACTTAAAGTAACTTAATATTTAATATTTAATACTATAATCAATAGATCAACTATATAAATAATATCATAAAAGAGGAATGGTTTTAACCAATAGATTCCAGTACTGGCTTATGAATCAAATTCAGGACAGTTTATAGGAAACACCCAGAAGTTTATTAAAAACACAGATTCATAAGACTCATTCTAGTGAATTCAGATCAATTTTAATACATCAACCTGACAGATAATCCATATGGTTAAAGCTCACAACTACTATCTGACAAACAAGTTGGTAGACAAATATTTATATTTAAAGTTATCAGTGTTAGTCCTATACTGTGTGACATTGTGTCACCTTTCTGAGTTTTTCTAATAATTTGCCCATCATAAAGACAGTGCAACAGAGTTTTGTGCACTATTTAGAAGTGGCCTGAATTGTTGCAAATGTATAATTTCCTTGGTTCTGAGAATTTTCCAAACTAAATTAAAAAGAAACTCAAAGAAGATTTCATCGAGATCAATACTGAAATGTGATAAATATTTGAAATTGGCAGTGCCACTGTATATTTTATGAGGGAGAAAATAAGTTATATGAGATAAAGTAAACATAAATTGAAAATGCAAATTTATTTACTTGTAAAACAAAAACATAAAAACAATTTACTGTTGATTGATGTTAGAGAGTTCTGTTGATGACACAATTACTGGAATGAATATGAAGCAAAGAAGCAAGCTTCATTTTTTCTGAAGGTCATTCTTTAAAGAAACAAAACAGAACTTCCCTGAAACTCATGTACCCTTTTGGTAAGAAAGGCATAGTTGTTTGTGTCATACTTGTTCCTGATTTTGAAATTTCAATCTCTATGAATAATTTATCTATACTCTGAGGTTCTGATACACAAAATTGTTCCAGCCATTTTATTTTATGCAGGCACATTTTATGAAAAATACTGTACATAAATATACACACAGATGTATATATACATATATATGTGATATATACAGTGTTTATATATATATGCAAGTGTGAATATATATATGCATGTGTGAATATATATATATATATATATATATATATGCACACACATTTGGAAGACTGTGTCTGTTTAAGGAAAATAGCTACATTCTGTTGACTCTGCCTCAGTATCAGAACTCTGAGTAAATATTTCGTTGAATCTTCCTGATAGAAATTCTGGCTTCATTATCATCAGATTTTTTGCACTATTATGATTAAGAATAAAAGCTATTGAACAAAATCTATTGTCCAGCTGATCAGGTGCTAAGTATTGTTCGAAGGTAACATCAGTCCAACTTTAAAAGCTGACAAAATATAATACAGGGAATGATTAAAATAGATTTGTGAAAAGAGGGATAAGGGAGCATGAGCTCGAAAGGGTGAACAATTAAAAGCTCAAAAGAATTGGTCTAGAATTTCCGACACATTGTTAACCTGAAATGTAGCCAATGTAGTACTGACCTGCTGTAGCTACTACCAGATACAATCCTGAACTGTGATAATCTGAGAACCTTAGACTTCATACTCTAAAGCACCTGGAAATGTGATGAATGTGTTACAAGTTGCATGTAGTTTTTTGATCACAAGTTGCAGAAAATGTATGAAGCTCTATCAGCCTCATGACCAATCTCAAATTTTTCTGTAAAGGACCCCAGAAGACACTGAAACATTTAATAAAAATAAAATGGATTGCAATTAATTAAAATTTGCAAATCTCCAGTGAGCAGGTGCAGGAAATGAGGTGGAGAGAAATGAGTGAACCATGTTTTTAATTTTTCAGCCAGAAATGTGTGGAGAATTTATTTACATTTGTACATGTATTACCACAGTTGGCAGAGGAGACTGAGTTACAAACCTTGACAATTATTAAAACTTAGAACTTTGGAGATATTAGCAATGTATCAGAAACTAGTAAAACTTCAAAGCAGCTTTTCATGGAATTACAAAGAACAAGTAATTAGTTACAGTGATTTCCAAGAATAACTGCAAATAACTATTGTTTGATTTAATACACAAATGGAGATACCATAGAACTGTTTTGATGACCATCAGTGGGTAAGCTACATTGATCTTATTGCCTGAGTTTGCATCAAGGATACAGTCTATAAAAGAAGGAAGGATAATCCACTCCTTAATTCCAAATGTGAAATCTCTTGAGGTTTTCATTGATAGATTACCTGAGAAAACCTGGGTCTAGTAGAATTACTGCATATATTTAAAAATACCTATAAATATATATATATATAAAAAGGCTTGAAATATCCACCAATCTGAATGGGTAAAAAATCTGTGTAAACAAGTACAAAATCCAGCCAATTTTTTTAACACAGGTAATGACACATCAGCTAATTACTTTAATAAAGACTCTGTTCCTTTTGGCGGGGGAGGCTGATGAACTCTTAAGGCATGTTCCACTTAACAAAGACTTTCTTAGCTATTTTAATTTAACCATTAAAGCAACTAAACTTTTTGACACGAACCTCAAATATTAAGATTTTTCTACTTTCAAGGTAAAGACTAACCCCTATTATAAGGTAAACAGAGGACCCTAGAAAGAAATCCCAACTAATTCAAGGCCAGCCTGAGATACAGAGCAAGACTATGTTTTGAAGAAAACCAAGCAAATCAACTTGGACACTGTCAACTAACAGGAAGAAAAATTTGCAATATTTCATGTTTTCAGAGGGTTTGGTCCCTGATTGGCTGGCTTCCAGGCAGGAACACCATGGTGGGAGGAAAGTTCTTCACCTCTTGGCAACCTAGAAATAGGCACAGGGGAAGAGCTGGGTACAAGAATACACCTTAAAGGCCATCGTCCCAGTGATTTACTTCCCTCCTTTAGGCTTCTTGTTTTGGGTGCGAACTCATCACAGCACTAATCTATTGATGAGTTTAGTGACCCAATGATTCAATAACCCTCATAAAGCTCCATCTCTCAACATATGAGACTTTCGGAGGGACATTTTAGATCTAAACCGTAACAAATGTTCAACTAATATGATACCATGTATGTTATGACTTGTGTCTAAATGCCCCGCAAAGTCTCATGTGGTCATAGATGGGGACTTTTCAGAGATGGTTGTATCTACAGTGTGTGACACTGGAATTCACTCATAGTGCAATGCTAGGACTAAAGGTACTAGCATTAAAGGTGCGAGTGGTACCCATCCTTAAGGTAAGGATAAAGTACAAGGGACAAAAAGAGACTTACTCCTTGCTTTTGCTGCTTTTGCCTGCCATGAACTATTTCTCTGCAATGCTCCTCTGGCATTCCACCCTGCCTTGGAACCAGCCAACTATGGGCTGAAACCTCTGCAAACTGTGAGCCAAATAAACCTTGCCTCCTTTAACTTTGGGTGTTCGGCATTTTGTCTCACCAAATGTAATTAAATGTAATTAAATTCTCAACAGCTATGTTCTTGTATTCAAGGTCTATTTTTACTGAAGTTCAAAGATAATTTGCTGTAATAAAGCATATGTAAAATTTAAGAGAGTTTGTCTGATGTGCAAACTATACTAATTTTAGGACATGATAGAGGGTTTAAGGAGAAAATACCATAACACTCAAAAAATTTTCTAACCACATCTATTCTTAATTCCTCACTGAAAAAAACTGTACACTTTAAATTTCTTCTATGTGAATTCTATGTGATTTTTGAATTGTCTTAAAGAATTAAAATGTTTTTATGTTGAAAAATATAAATCTTCCGTTAAAGTCACCTAGAAAGTGTTTTGAGTTAAAGTGAAATCTATTATAATGATTTTTGTTGCTTTGAAGAGCATATTCACATAAAACAAATGATCATAATCCGCAACTAGAAATTCTTTTCCAATTGTAGCATCTTTCTTGTTTCTTATTACTTTTTTTTAAATTTAGACACTCAATTTGTTTATTTTTTATTTTATTTTATTAACCTGTATTAATTACACATATTAATGAGATTTGGTGTGATATTTGACATATGATACATGCAGACAGGATCATTTCGACTTTCTCTGGATTGATACTATTGCCTCTCACTCCCTTCAATCCTAATGTGTTATCCCATTTTTAGTGACATATAGCCATTATGAATCAGTTCCTTCTCACCTTAAGCATGATTATTTCATAAAACTTCATAATTCTGAACTACGTACTTGTCCTTCTTTGGTATTTTGTTACTACATGTCATTAGGTTTATAACAAATGTCAGTCTAAATTCCTTAAATATGATTTTGTGTCATTTAAAAAGGCAATGATAGTAGAGCTCATAGGAAAGTATTATATTTTATTTAGAATTTTTCTTTGAAGTAAGTCATTCAAATTTTTAAGTTTAAGTAGTAATTTTGTTAAACTTTTCAGTGATTATAAATTGACACTTTAAAAATTGATGTATTTTCAAAAGAAATGAAAAATGACATTGTGGTGTAGACCTAGGTAATGAGCAGTGGCTTCCCAGCAGACAAATGGATAGATACAGTACCAGAATTTCAGATCTCTGGTGATTAGGGTGAAATGGCCATTCTGTGGTATATTTTTTCCTCAAAATGATTTAATATATCATTAAGGGTTTGCTCAACCCTAGTATCATGCTGATAAATTAGGTTAGATTCTTTTGGATGTAGGAAATGAGCTTGAAGCATTTTCATTTGTTTATTTGTTTATTTTAGATTTCTGGGTGTTCTAGATTTACAAAGGGTCTAGATGTTTAATAATGAGATTCAAAACATCCCTGTCTGAAAATAGTTTGACCTAGTTTTTCATCCTTTTGGAGACTGACTCCTGGTTTAACTATGAGCTGTCTCTCTGGACAATATGTTTGACATAATTAGTAATGTTGTTTGAGAACTTCTCAGTATTTTCAAGTTCAGAGAGAGAGCTACATAGGAGTATTTTATAAGCAATGTAAATATTCCCACTTAATAAAAACGTAAACAAATTAGAGTTATTATACCTATTCACCAGAAGATGCAAAATGTAAAAGAAAAAGGAAAAATACTGAAGAATTTTGGAGGAAAATGCGCAAATAAAAATGGGTTTCTGTAGAGGCATGGGAATTAAGTTTCTTATTTGTGCATCTAGCAGAGATTTCTTCTGGTGTTCTTGCTAATAAAATCTGATTTTTCTTTTAGAGAATTGATAAGGATGGCTCAACAGAAGTTAAAATATAGCACAAATTTTAGGGCTTTTTGCTTTAAAATCAAACAACCAAATTTCTTTCTCCTTCAAGAATGCACACTTCAGAGTTGAATATCTGATCCAAATCAGGCCAATGTGAAGTCAGGAAATTCTGAGAGCAAAATGATAAAAAAGCAATTTAGAGGAATTCTCTCTCATTTGCTTTCTTACACTGGTGAACCAATGCCTGAAGTCCTAACATTTACCTTACAAACTTGTGAGGAAACCTAAAGAAGTATAGAAAGCTGATCCACATCCTGAAACTGATGAAGTCTAAATTAAGCAAATTTAGATTTAGTTCTTTCTGGATTTTTGTCATGTGAGAAAATAAACTTGCATACTTAAGGTCAGCTTTAGCTGTAATTCTACCTAAACTTATGTGATAAATCTAAGTAAAGAACTGGAACCTACTAGAAAAATGTAAATGAGGATTTCTTTGTTCCTTCCTTTCTTTCTTTCTTGGTAGCAGGAATCAAACTCATGACCTCATGCTTGCCAGGCAACCGCTTTTGCCACTGAGCTAAATCCCAGGCACTGTAAGTGATGATCTTAAAGGGAACTTTGGACTAGGTGAATAGAGATAAATCAGTGCTACATTACTTTCTTTTAGAGTAGTCTTGCTGGAAGCTTTATTTTGAGTTGAAATGTGCTCTAAATAACCTCATTGGTTTTCAGAGTAAAGAAGATTGCTATGGCTGATACATTGTGTTAATTTGAGAAGTTTAGAAGTTTATGTGACTAAGCAGGGGGCCAAGTCCTTACTTTGTAAACATCCCATCCTGTGTAAGGGGAGATTACAGAGATTTTATGATTGCTACAGTCACTCTCAGGAGTGGTAGCCAGCTTACAATATAATGGAGGCTTGCTCTCCACTCTTTTGCTCTGGCTGCTTTTGCTGGCTACTGCTTGGTAGTGTTGCCCCAGTGCCATGACACCCTGCCTTGGAGCCAACTGATTATGGGCTGAAACCTCCACAAACATTGAGCTAAATAAACCTTTCCTTTCTTCATTTTGGATGTCAGGTATTTTGTCCCAGCAATGAGAGATAAGTAACCATGACAGAATTTAATACCAGAGAAGCAGGGTCATTGTTGTGACTATACCTGACCATGTAGTTCAAGAGCCTTTGGGAATGCCTGTGGGAAGAGTTTAAAAAGATTGGGGAACGCTTTGTGAAAAAGTAGCACTGGGATACCTTAAACTGTTCTGTTTAGAAGATTCTATTCAGAGCTCAGAAGATTACAATACTGATAGAAATCCTGCTAGTAAAGACCAGGCTCTGAAAGTTTCTTCTGGAAAGAAGGACTGCATTGGTTGTTGGACTTCAGATGGTGTATGTTATAGCTTAGCAAAAATTTGTTTGTGTTTTGCTTGGGCCCAGAGACTTTGCCTGAGACTAAGATTAAGGGTGGTGGACTAATTAATCTGGCAGAAGAAATTTCAAGGCTTCCTATTGTTGAAGCAGTGGCATGGCTATCACTGGTGGCTTTTAGCCAGATCTATGTGGGGAATCAAGAGTAAGGGCCTAACAGGATAATTTAAAACATTGTGAGTTTGGTCAAAATGGAAACACCAATAAAGCTGTGGACTGCAAAGATAGAGCTGAGTAAATCTCAATTGCTGAGAAGGAGCAGGAGAATAGAAAGCATGGTCTGAAGGAGTCACAAAAAGAAGCAGGTCTTGAACCTTTGTAGTGACAAACCTGAAAAAGTGAAAGACTTTGTTTTGATGTGAAAACTACAGAGCACCATGTTCCAGAATGGTAAAAGCTACATCATATTCCAGGGTGACGGTGGCATAGAAAATTTGTTCCTCAGAATTGGATTTAGAATGTTCAGTGATCTGGCACTTGACCACTACAGCCAAGAGAGAGGAAAGCCTGGCTACTGCTCCAGCTGATAGCAGACCTTGGCATCATCCACTTGACACTGGTTTTAGGAGGATACAGAATGCAAGAGTTTTGAGGTTTAAAAGTCTTCCACCCTGATTTCAGAAGGCCTGGGAGGCCATGCAGTGTGCACCTGAGAGGGCAAAGTGTGAAGCTGTGAGTGTGAAGATGAAGGTGCAGTGCAGAGCCCAGCAGTTTGGAAAAACCAGATGAGTGGATCTTCTAAGGAAACCAGCAAGGAGGGAGGAAAGGCTGCCCAAGAAAAAGTGGTGGGAGCTAAAACCAACAAAAGTGCCATATGGGTGGAATCACTCAAGCCCTCTGAAGTTCACAATTTGTGACAGATTGCCTCATATGGTATGCATGGAACTATGGGACTTAATGTTTATTCTGCTGGATTTTGGACTTATTTTGTTCCCAATCCTTTGTGTTTACCTGTTTGTACCTTTTGGAATGAAAATGTTTATCTTGTGCCTTTGAATGTTGGATGTGTTTAACTTTGTTTTCATTTGTACAAGGTGTTGTAGCTAACAGTTTGTCTTACATCTTGGAGTAGACTTGTGATTTGGACTTTTCAGCAATGCTGGAACTTGTAGGCCTTTGGCAACTTTTAGAGATAGACTAAATGCCTTCTACTTAAAGGGATATGCATGAATCTTCAGGGGACCAGGCAAAATGTTTTGATTCTAATGTAATATAATGTTGATTGATGCAATGTTGGTGCTTAAAGATTGTTAAGCCTCTGTTATAAAGCTCAATTTGTGAAATGATAAGAATAAATATGTCTTTGTATCTGGAAACCTGTTTAAAGAAATGTGGTAGCCAAGTTGACAAGGGGTGAATTTTTATGGTTGATACATTGTGTCAGTTTGAGAAATTTAGAAGTTTAAGTAGGCAACTCAGTCGGGGCTCCAGGGTCCTTACTTTGTAAACATCCCTATTCTGCATAAGAAGAGGGCAGAGAGATTTTGTGATTGCTGCTCCTGCCCTACGTGGTGATAGTCTGTTTACAATGGAGGAAAAGAGACTTGCTCTCCATCCTTTTGCTCTGGCTGCTTTCTTGAAGTGTTGCCCCATTGCCATACCACCCTGCCTTGGAGCCAACTGATTATGGAGTGAAACCTCCACAAACATTGAGCTAAATAAACCTTGCCTTTCTTCATTTTGAGTGTCATGTATTTTATCCTAGAAATGAGAGAAAAGTAACCAATACAAAGATCTTCTGTTAATTTACGCCACATCCTGTTCTTAAGTACTTACCTTTTTCACGTTGATGAAATTGCATGACGTTATAGACTTGAGCTTCTGAGTTAAATTCCTACAAAGTAATATGTAGAACTTTTATGCAAGCATTTTATATCATTGAAAAGGATCATGTGGGATATTCTTTCATATTTTATGTATCAATTTCACCTCTAAATACCTAATTCAAGAAAATGAAACACCAGCATGCAAAGATGTAAGCACACTGCTTACCATTATATTTATCTTAATGATCAAAGCATGAAAACCTCAAACAATAAATAGTGACATTTTTACTTAAAATATGTATACTTTAGCTTTGGTATTCTATTTTTCTTTATAAATTTTTCTATTTTTCCCAGCATGATCTCTGACAATAAATTAAAAATACAGTACTGATCAAACTTGTGAGAAAGAAGACTTAAAAACTGCATAAAACAATTAATATAAAGATGATGAATTTTATGGATTTTGGTAAAGATCTATAATGCCTGTGATGAGCATATTATACATAAAACAAACACTTAATCTCAATTTCAGTTGTGGTTATAGACCTATATCTGTGGAGTATTTCTT
>RJWM01028233.1:0-25868 GCA_004363535.1 Dasyprocta punctata | reverse complement strand
CATATCTGGCATAAGTTTTATAATTTTACATCCGTAACATTTTATATGACTTTTAATAATTACTTTTGAATGTATCAATAAATGTTTGTGTCGAATTTTTGCTGATTAAATTTAATTCCTTCTCTTTTGGGTCATTTTTTTTCTTTTCTAGGCCTTTCTTTTTTCTTTCAATTGTCAGCCTATTTTCAATTTCCTGGACAACTTCTTGGTGTGATCAAGAGGCATGCTGGATGGAGGAGCATTCTAGATGTGAATATAATTACTGGCTGGCAGTTCTGAGTTTGTGGAAAGTAGGTATGGAGGCAGCATTTATTGTAATACCTTTGACTGTTGAACAAATAATTTTTAATTACTTGTAGTACATCTGTGTTAGAAAATATTATTTGTAGTACAAAATGCTTCATAAATAATAATGACCCACAATATCTATGTCAGCATCACACTGATTTAAAAATAGAATTTTTAATATCTTTAAAGCTCCCAGTGTGACTTTGATAATATTGTCATAACTTGTTGCTCTCAAGAGTTTAGCAAGAGTTTCACAATATTCCTAAATATTCCCCAAGTCATTTTTACATGCTTCTTAGTAGAAGGATATCACATGTGGCCTTTTGTCACATATTATTTGGATAACATAATGTTATGTGACTAATAGATATGAATACATCTGACAGTAGATCATTTATTTTCACTATTCTTGCCATGTATCTGGGATCCTATGAACTATCAATCATTTTCAATTAAGTTTTGACCTGAGGAGTTTCAGGCCAAGTAGGCATACCTTGGGAGAACTAGATTGTAGTTGTATCTTTTCACATTGGCCCTGTTTTACCTCTGTGCAAAGTAAACCTGAGCAAGCACAATTTACAGTCTTCCTAAGTGAGGATGATTTCTTTATCCTTAATTGTTTTTAATTTTAAAGGCAAAAAGATTAAAAATAAAACCAAGTTTCCAAACAGGCTAATAGGAGAGTAACAATAATAAATACATTGCATATTTTTATCTTCAATGTAGTTACTTGGAGTACAAAATGGCATTAAATATTGTCCCAACAAACCTTTACTTTCAATGAACTATTAGAAACTAGTGTATAACTATCTTAACTATTATGGATATATCTATATTTATGTCTATATCTATATGTGTAGATATATACAAATACATATTTCATTTTTCCTTCCTCTCTTTCCCTTTTCTCCCACCCCAGTTTCTCATTTCTTTTGAAAAGTTTCTTCCCAAATCACAGTATCTATTGTACATTTTAGGCCTTATTTACTTGTTCAGTTTCTCACACTAATGAGTCAATAAGGTGCTTACACATGTGGGTCTCATTTTTTTCACTTATGAATATGATCTTGAGTTGCATCCATTTACCTATAAAAGACTCAATTTTATCCTTCTCTGTGACTGAGTACTAACAAATTATATTTTAAAAGTCACATCTTTTTTAATTAATTCCTAAGTTGATGGGTATTTAGGTTGTTTCCAAGATTTAGGTATTACAAATTGTGCTACTACAAAGAGGAACACAAATATATCGTTATCACACAACGTTTTTTAATTCTTCTGTGAAGATACATAGAAGGGGCACAGAGGGGTCAATTGGGACCTCTAATCCTGCTTATTTTAAAGGAATCTCCACACTGATTTCCACAGTGGTTGCACCAGTCTACACTTCCACCAACAGCCTCACGGCCCCTCCAGCATTTGTTACTGGTTGATGTCTTAATGGTAAGCATTCTTTCTGGAGTGAAATGGTATCTCAGTCTTGTTTTAACTTGAATCTTTCAGATGACCAATGATGTTGAACATTTTTTCACATATTATTTACCATTTGTATTTCTTCATCTGAGAAGTGTGTATTCATCTCAGATGCCCATTGTTGGATTGGGTCTTTGAATTTGGAGGGCCTGATTTTTTCTCAATGTTTTACAATTTGGAGATATTAGTTCTTTGTCTTGGGGATGACTGGATATAACATTTTCCCACTCTATGGATTGTCTTTTCACTCTGCTGCTGATTTCTTTTGTTGTGCAAAAGCTTGTTAATAAGGTGAGAACCCATTTGTTGATTCTTTGTAGTATTTTTCACATGAGCTGGGTTTTGTTCATAAAGTCTCTGCCTAAAACTGTGTCTTCAACATTTCTGTCTATTTTCTCTTCCAGTAAATTTAGTGTTTCTGTTTTAATATTTAATCTTTGCTCCATTTCAACTTTAGCATAGTGCATGGTGATACACATGGATCTAATTGTAATCTTTGACATGTGGAAAGCCTGTTTTACAGCACCATTTATTAAAGATACTCTTTGTTCTAGTGAACATGTTTGGCTCCTTTATCAAAGATTCACTGGCAGAATGTATTTGGAGTTGTGTTTGCATCTTCTATTCTATTCCACTGATCCTCAGGTCCATTTATTTGTCAATACTACATTGATTTTACAACAGTAGCTTTGCTGTATAATATCAGGTCAGGGATTGGGATGCTTCCTGACTTGCCTTTGTTACCTACATTTGCTTTTGTTATGGTAGGTCTCTTCTGGTTTCAAATGAATTTTAGGAATTGTATTGGGGTGTTCTGTGTCCCCCAAGGATTCCTGTAACATGAATGGGGCTGAGTCTGGTGTTTGTGGTTGGTTTGTTGTCTGGCACTGGGGTTGGCGATGTGAGTGCTGCACCTGCCCAGGGGTGGAGCTGACATACAGTGTAAGGGAGGCAGGACTTTCTCTTGCTGGCTTCCTCTCTCTCTCTCTCTCTCTCTCTCTCTCTCTCTCTCACCAGCATGCATTGCTTTTTGGTGGCCACCATAAACAGCAAATCCACCATGCCATGCTGCCTTGGAGCCAACTAAGTATGGACTGAAACTCCCAAGAAACTGTAAGAAATAAACCTTTCCTTCCCCAACCTTGGGCAGCAGGTATTCTGTCTCAGCAATGAGTGAAAAGTAACTAAGACACAATTTGGTACCAGAGGACTGGGGTTGTTGCTGACTAAACCTGACCATGTGGTTCAAGAGTCTTTGAAAATGGCTTGTGGGAAGAGTCTGGAAAGATTTGGAGATATCACCTAAATGCATAGAGCTGGAACAACTTAGGTGGTTCTGTATGGGAGATTCTGGTCAGAACCCAGGAGACCAGAAGTCTGATAGAAAGCCTGTTGGTAAGAAACAGGCTCAGGAGGTTTCTGATGGGAAGAAGGACTGCATTGGGTGTTGGACTCCATATGATGTGTGTTATGACTTGGCAGAAAGTTTATCTGCATTCTGCCCATGCCCAGAGACTTTGCCTGAGACTGAGATTAAGGGCAATGGACTAATTAGTCTAGAGAGAGAAATTACAAGGCAGCGAAAGTTGAAATGGTGGCCTGGCAGTTGTTGGGGACTTTTAGTCAGATCTATGTTGTGAATAAAAAGCAAAGAGCCCAGCATGTTGATTTGAAACCTTGTGAGTTTTGGCAGGAAGCTGTGGATTGTAAAGATAGAGCTGAGACCTTGATTGCTGAGAAGGAACAAAGGAATAAAAGAGATGGCCTAGGGGCATCCCAGGAAGCAGCTGGCCTCTACCCCTTGCAACCTCAGGCCTTCAAAAGTGAAAGAGTTTGCTTGGAGGAAAAAGCCTCAGAGTGCCATGTCCCAGAGTGGTGACAGAGGCCACAGCAGGTTTCAAAAGGATCATGGCTGCAACATGCTCCAGAATGGCAGCAGCATAGAAAAGCTGTTCCTCACAATCAGAGTTCAGAGAGCTCAGTGATCCAGACAGTTGACCCCTACAGCCAAGAGAGATGAAAGCCTGGCTACTGCTCCAACCTGCAGCGGACCTTGACAACATCCATGTGGTGCTGGTATTGGGTGCAAGGAAAATGAATAGAAAAGGCTAAGAGAGCTTCCACCTCGCCTGCAGAGGGCAGTGTGTAAAGATGCAAGGGTGAAGCCAAGGAACATGGATCGTCCAAGGAAAGCTATGAAAGTTAAGACCCCTGAAAGTCCCGCAAGGGTGGAATCACTCAAGCCTTTTGGAGCTTGCAACCAGATTGCTTCAGATGCTGATCATAGAACTGCAGGACATAATGTTTGCCCTGCTGGATTTTGGACTTGCTTTGGTTCCAATGCTTTGTATTCCCCTGTTTGTAACTTTTGGAATGGTAATGTTTGTCCTATGCCTTTATATGTTGGAAGTGGTTAAACTCATTTTCATTTGTACAGGGGGTTACAGTTAAAAGTTTGCCATAGATCTTGGAGGACTTGGACTTTTTAACAGTGCTGAACTGTCAGGACTTTGGCAACTCTTGGGGATGGACTAAATGTCTTTTGTATTAAGTATGTACATGAGTCCTTGGGGATCCGGGGTGGAATGTATTGGGGTGTCCTGTGTCCCCCCAAGGATTCCTGTAACATGGATCAGCCTAAGTCTGGTGCTGGGATTGGCGATGTGAGTGCTGCACCCATCCAGCGGTGGAGTTGACCTACAGTATAAGGGAGGCAGGTCTTCCTCTTGCTGGCTCTCTCTCTCTCTCTCTCTCTCTCTCTGTCTCTCTCAGTCCAGCATGCTTTGCTGTTTGGCAGCCACCATGAATGACAACTCCACCACACCATGCTGCCTTGGAGCCAACTGAATATGGACTGAAACTCCCAAGAAACTGTAAGAAATAAACCTTTCCTTCCCTAACGTTGGGCATCAGGTATGCTGTAACTAAGACAGGAATATTTTCTCTAGTTCTGTGAGCTATGCTAATCGTATTTATGCTAATCATATTGGGATTGCATTAAATGGGTAATTCAGTTTGAGGAAAAGGGCCATTTTTACTATGTTGATTCTTACTATCCATGAGCAAGGGATATGTTTCCATTTTCTGATTTCCTATTCTATCTCCTTTTTCAGAGTACTGTAATTTTTAATGTAGAGATCTTTTACTGTCTTTGCTAGATTCATTCCTAAGTATTTAATTATTTTGTAAGCAATTATAAAGGGTGTAAAGTGTGTGTTCCCTAATTTCTCTGTCCCTCTGAGTTTGTTGTTTGTGTGTTGAATGTTGGCCTTGTATCAAGCTATATTTCTGAGTTTGGTTATTAAATCAACAAGTTTTTCAGTGGAGTTTTTGGGGTCATCTATGTAGAATATTGTGTTACATGCAAATAATGATAATTTAACTTCATCATTTCCTATCTTTATTCCTTTTGTTTCTCTCTCTTGTCTAATTGCTCTGGCTAATACTTCCAGAACTATATTGAACTGGAGTGGTGATAATGGACATCCTTGTCTGGTTCCTGATTTTACAGTGAAAACTTTCAGTTTTTGATGATTTAGTATGACATTATCTGGATTTTTTTGTTTTAAATTCCTCCTGTCAGATTGAGGCAAAAAATATCTACTCTGATTTTCTGTAGGGTATTTATCATGAGTGAGTGCTAGACTTTGTAAAATACTTTTTCTGCACCTATTGAGATGATCATGTCACTTTTATCCTTGTTCTGTTAATATGGTGTATTACATTTATTGATTTGCATATGATGAACAATCCCTATATCTCTGTGATCAATTTTACTTGGTCATGATGAATAATCTTGATAATTTGTTTCATTCTGTTTGCACATATTTCTTTGTTTTGGTTTGTTAGTTTTTTTTAACTTTAAAGAGAATAAAACAAAACAAAACAAAACAGAACAGAACAAAGCAAATCAGAACAGAATAGAACAATGCAAGCAACACATGACTTCAAAACACAGTGACAGGAAATCAACAGTGGCTACTATAATGTCTCTTATTTTCTTCGAAATAGTTGTCCATAACTTCACACACCATAAAGTGAAACAAAACAAAATAGTATAAAACCAATTAAAGCAAAAGAATAAAAGCATTATGGGGCTTCAAAACAAGACAATATGAAATCAACAATGTCTACCATAATGTCTCTCCTTCAAAATAGCTGTCCATACCTTCACATATAATGAAATCAAATAATAGAAAGCAGGTTAAAACCAATCAAAACAAAACAATGAAAACATAATGGTACTTCAAAACCAGATAACAGGAAATGAACAATGGTTACTATAATGTCTTGCTTTCTTCAAAGCAGTCATTGAGGATTTTGTCATCTATGTTCATAGGGATATTGGACTGTAATATTTTTTTTTGGTCAGATTCTTCTCTGGTTTTTGAATCAGGATAGTATTTCTTCCTGGAATGATTTTGGAAGTATTGGTTCCCTTTCAATTTCCTTAAAGAGTTTCAACATTAGGGGCATTACTTTTTCTCTGAATTTCTTGGAGAATTCAACAGTGTAGACAATGGATCTGGAGTGTGCTCCAAGGTTTTATGTGTTAAAGGCTTGGTCACTACCCGATGGCACATTTGACAGTAGGATAAAAGAGTAGTGGAGAAAGTTTAGTTTTTAAAGGCCTTGAAAGGTCTACTGTTACCTAGGCACCTTCTCCTTTGATAATCCTATCCATGGTGGTTGCTTCCCAACCACCATAATGTGAGCAGTCTTATTCTATCGCTTACTATCAAATATGATGTTCATCTTTGCCACACACCCACAGTAACAGAGCCCAATCAACTGTGGACTGAAATTTCTGAAACTATGAGCAAAAATAAATCTTTACTCCTTTTATCATTTATTGTAGGTATTATATCAAAGTGACAGAAAGATGATTGAAACAGCATATCCTCTTATTCTTTTTGGCAGTATGTAGTCTCTGTAGTACTATTTCCTATATCATGAGCACTCCAAGCATATAGGGCCAGCAGATACTGTGGAACAGAGACCAAATTCAGCACTTGTTCATCTTAGTCTTCTGCACTTGACACTATGCATTAGACTTTTTTTTTGTTATCTCAGTTCTTTATATAAAAAGCTTTGTTTAATTGTTATGGTTCATTTCTAAGTGTCTCCCCAAAGCCTCATGCAATCAGATATTTTTTAGGAGGTGGCTGAATCTACAGTGTGTGGTTGATTCATGTTGCAATGCTGGGATTAAGGATGCTGGGTTCAAGGGTAGTTGATTGCTGGATCAGTCCACTGATTGGAGTGGCACCAACATAATAATCAAAGTAGACTGGATAAAAGGGACAGATAGAGGCTTCTCTCTCTCTGGTGGCTTTTGCTGTCTTCTGAGGCCATGAATTACTGCTCCTCTGCCATGTACCAGCCTTGGAGCCCGTCAGTTACAGACCAAAAACTCTACAAATTGTGAGTCAAATAAAGCTTTTCCTCTTTAACTTTGGATGTGAGGTTTTTTGCCCCAACAACAAGACAAAAGTAGCTAACACACAAATGTTTTGTCATATACTTTAAGAATTTTGTTTTGAGATGTTAATTATATTTGTACAGACATGTTGGAAGAAAAACAAAATCCCACTGTATGTTCATTATTATTATTATTGTTATTGCTATTTTAATTTGGCAACTGATATTTTAAATCAGTACTTTAGCAGGAACGTGTTTAAATAGTACATGTTGAAGTACTAAACATTGTACGTGTCTGCTTTTAATTAATTTCCCTTTTTCAGGCCCATATCTCAGTAGTTGTTCTCTTTTTCCTGGAGTTTTCATCTCTGGTCCTTTCTGTTGCCAACTCTGCTTTTATGAAATATAATATTTTTCTCAATGTGTCTCATCATTCCTTTTCTCATGTATTGCTTTAATTATTAGTCTTTTGGAAATATCCACCTTCTTTTTATTTTGGCAAAAGTCTGTTATTTTAAAAGTGATCCCTGTCTATAAAATAATGGCATCCCATGACATAGGTGATATAAAATATGAAAATTTGATTTCTCGCACTTAAAACATCACCAGGTCCTTTATTCATTTTAGAAACTTTAACATCATTTAATTACATGACTACACACCATGTCTGCTGTGTGGAGAACATTACCAACACATTCCCTTTTCTCAAGAAAATCCTTATAATCACGTAATTAAATAGGAACTGATTTCAGAATGCTACTTCATTCTTATCTTGTGGAAAGGTGGTAAAAACTTTCTATTTACCTCTCAGATTAATATAGTACTTAGGCCACAACCTAACTGTGGCACACAGTCTCAGTATTGGTATATAAAGAAGTTACTAAACTAGAATTTATTTATTTATTTATTTATTTATTTATTTATTTTTTTGGTGGCACCGGGGATTGAACTCACAACCTCGCGCCTACCAGGGAAGGCGCTTAAGGCACTGAGCCAAACTCCCGGCCCGGGTTTTTTTGAGGCAGGGTCGCACTATGTCGCTCAGGCCAGCCTTGTGCTTGCGTTGTAGCCCAAACCGGCCTCGAACCCACAACGCTCCGCCTACCTCAGCCTCCCGAGTGCTGGGATTAAAGGCGTGCGCCACCACGCCCGGCTACTAAACTAGAATTTAGAAAGAAGATTCTTCAGTTCACTGAGTGGAATAAATCCTCAGTATAATGCTTGGACCATCACAAAAAGCTGGGCAGATCGGAGGCAAACTATGTAACTTAGTAGATGTTCAATATTATTATCTCAAATATAATGAAACACTACCTAATAAAATATTTTTATAAAATAGTAAATCAAATGTGAGTAAAACAATTAATACATTGTCTAGAATGTAATGGGTAGCCAAAATGATATTTCTTTCATATTTCTTGCCTATCTTGCTTGTTTACTTTCTTATATAAGCCTTGCAATAAACATAATTAATGGCTAGATAGTTGATGGATTTCACTGTAAGTAAAAACACAAAAACATGTACTTTGCAGATCATGACTTCCTCTCCGTTATCAAGGAAAAGTCACATTGAATCAACATTTGTCCCTAACCCAGCAAGTGCTATCTGAGGAGTTGTTTAGAAACTGAGCCACTATTTTAGATACTGTATAAATAATTTGATTTATTCAAATGAGTTATGGCTTTGCTTCATGCATAACTTAAACTGTTAAAAATCGATTCAGATGTTAAATATCACTGACAGCAACTATGGATGACCTTTGCTTTTTGTTAATCATATTTAGCAATTATTCATCTATCAATTTATTAACATCTCCCAGCTTTCACCCTTATGCATTAGTACATATTCTAAAGGTGATATATGATAGCAATTTATCCCCAATGCATAGGAAAGACAGCTGGGAGTTTTGTTCAGCCAACAGACTCCTTCACTCACCGTAATGTCAGTGATCAAAAAGCTGCCTTTGATATTTCTCATATTTACCCCAACATTCTGGATGCGATTTCTCACCATTCCTAGGGAGTCACAAATAGATAATCAAAGCTTCATCACCCTAGGGCTGAGACATTTACTGAGATAACAACAGGAAAGCAAGTGTACTCTCCAGGAAATGATCCTCATGGTTACTGTGATGTTTGCTTTGAGCAAGTTTTCCTATCAAGAGATTTATGTCCTAAAAAGAAATAAGTAAATTTATGGAGCAATATTTCTCCTGCAATTTAAAGTGTTATTTTAAGACCTCCCATGTTTAAAACATCCTCTTATGTCCAAGCATTAGATTATAAATGATAATTTTGACATAGTTGTGGTATAAAAGGTATGTAACTCAGTAGTATGTGTTATAATACTGTTTATAATATGATATGCTACCTGTAAATGGTAAGTTAGTATGGGCATTAAACAAAGAGTGGTTTTTAAATGATGGATAAAATTTTGACAAAAGGAAGCAGAAAGAAATAGACATTCCTAACACAAGAAAAACTGTATTGATTGTATGTATATGCGCATGTGTGTAGATAAGCATATTGTGGATGTCTTGATTTTTTGGGTCTAAAGTTTTGAGACTGACATGAGAACTAGATCTACTTATGAGGATATACTTATGACAAGCAAGGCTTCAGAATACTGAAAACAGATTCCTAAATGCTGATTCTTACTGTCACACCTATTTCTATTTCTTTTTGCTTGTCTGCTTCATCATACTGTTTTGAGTCTTACTGTCCTGTTCACATGGCTTCCAAGAGCTTGAGAGTTTATTTTTCTTTCATTAAAAGATTGCCCATACTCGGTTTCTATCTCTTACTCACTGGTCAGTATCAAATTTTGTTTATTCCTTATCCAAGCAGTTTTTCCTTTGAATCTCACAGGTACCACCAGGTAAATAGAATAGAGAAAAGGTTACAATTTGTAGCAAAAAAAGGAGAGGTATAGAATAATCACCCTAATGATGTGCCTATTGGGTTGGTGAATATTTGTTGAACATCTGACTTTTTGAGATGTGACAAAATATGAATATATGATTCTGAATTTAAGAGTAACAACACTAGAAGAGTTGATCGGAGTGATATCAAGAGAAGTTTGAATGAAGTACCAAGGCAATAGAATTTTATTCTCTATATAAGGAAAAGGCATTAAAAACATTTAAATGGGAATTTACATATATTCACACATGGATTTACACTATTGTTGTATCTATAGGTATATTTATATGGAAATAAAATGCAGACACAGTAGCTGTATCCAAAGAGACTGCCATATTTCAAGTGAGAAATGGCAATTTAGAGCTATGGTATTAAAAGGGAAAATGAGAAAATATATAGTGTGAAACTGAGTCAGCTGGACTTGGAGTTTGATCTACACAGGAGAGATGGGTAAAAGATTGTAAGCAATTAATTCCTCAATAATAGCTTTGTCATATTTACACTGTTTAAGACCTTAAAGTGATTTTTTTTGAAAAACAAATGTCTGTCATGTTCTTTCATAGTTACAGCTCAAATGCTCAATCATTTGAGTATGTGCTGAATGAGGTCTAGAATAGGCTGGAGTTTTGGGGTTCCAAAGGAATTAAGAACTGAAGTGAGTTCTTTCAAAAAGAAAGCTATAAGACATAATGGGTTTTGAGATGGAATCATGGGGTATGAAAGGGAAAAGGGACCATATAGAGAAATGTGTACAAAGTGCAATATGCAAGGTATCCCATATGACCTGAAACTACTGGTCAGAGGGGAAGCTTCATGGACTAATATTGCTTGAAACTGAGTGTGACATTCAACCAAACGTAAAGCTTTCTTAGCAACACAAAGTTGTTTTCATGGTGAATCTCAATAAAACTGTTTATGAAGTAATTCAATTCACATCAGAAGATGCACACTGCACAGTATTAATATGACTTGGAATCATTACAAAAATAAAAATGCCTCCCACAGTCTTTCAAATTCGTGGCCGAAGTGGTCATCCTTCTGCAGTGTTTTGAAAGAAGGTCAGAAGAATGTCTTGTGACCTTTGCATTCTTAATGGAAATAAAAACATACTATGTGTTCTCTGAAGGAGATAATTTTACTTCCTATTACATTGCCAAAGAATTCCTTGTCTGTGCTTTAATAGAGAAAAGTACTACCCACATTGAAAATCATTCCCTGGAAATAAAAACTCAGAATAATATTTGATGAGAAAATAGTCTAAAGACAATTGCAGTAGACTCTTTCAGAGCATTGATATCTCAACATTCTGACATATTATGTGACAGAATAGTTTTGGAAAATTTCTTTGAAAGATGAAATGAATATTTTAGATTTCCAGATATTTATACTGGTCAACTCTTTCCTTTTAAAAATCATTGTAATAATAAATTTCTTTTTAAAAAGAAGTCATGTATTTAAAATATACTGTTTTACCAACCAATTGTAAATTCAATTTGATATACACTCAGGCTACACCTAGCTACACAATAATGAATTTGAACATTTCACACTACCCTTTATTTAAATATATGGTTTCAATTACCTATGTTAGGATTATCTAGGGTAACTTCCACTGGAGGCTTGAATCAGAATCTGAAGAGACAGTCTGAATCTGTAACATAATAAATAAACAGGTGATCTTACGATCATGGTATTTGGGAGCTCTGAGTTTTGTGAAGATCTTAGTTTCAGTTTCCAGTGCCACCAAAAAATAAAATCCAAAAGTGTGTGCTGACCAAAGACTTGATTACTCATTAGTTCACACATTACATGCTCTTATACTGATTACTTCAAAGATGTATAAGGTGCCACTGCAGCTTTTAAAGTTTTTATGTCACTTTTCAGTTTTTAATATTAAACCAGTAAATAAAATGAAACACATTGGTAGAGGGGAAGATGTATAGAAATATTGGTTGGAATTTTTAAGGCCCTATTCCTACAGGTAAATTTCTTTCTTTAGGTCTAACTCTCACAAGAGGTTTACAATTAGTTTACCCACTGTGGAGGTGGATATAAATGATAAGAGTTTCATATATGAAGTACTTTTAATATGGAATTTCTCCCAAGTCTTTGAAGAATGTCCATCAAATCAAATAGTTGATGCACTTTAAACACTTAGTTCCAAAAAGAGGATGACATTTTTTCATTAGTTTAAGATTTATATACTAAATTATCTGTCACAATAATAATAAAATCTGACAGTGCAGATCTTCTGGGTTTTTCACACAACAGAGGTAATGTGTTCTTTGTAAGGTATAAATGACAATTTGCTCAAATCAAAGATTTAAAAAATTTTGACAAGTATGGAAGTGCCAGAATTCTATATTGCACCATTTCAAAATCTTTCATTCAATAATGCTAATGTCATGCTAGGCATACTGATTAATATTTTGTATACAAGAATAAATACAAGTTGTTATTTCACCATATACTGTTTTCATTATGAACATTTTCAGAAAATGTCAAGTGCCAATCAGTTTAAATGCATATAAAAAGAGACATAACTTTAGGTATATATTTGAACACCATTGCTCTGCATTAAATCTGGAGTCCTTTTTTTTGTTGTTTGGCTTTTTGAATTATGTAAGTGCCACTGTGTGAAATTCTTTTCCATATTAGTATACAATAGGAGCCCCCAAACACACATTTACCTCAAACTCTAAAAAGTGAAGAGCACTTTCTCAAATAAATATACAGAATGGACTTTCTGTCTTGCACTAAAATCCCCCATTCATGAAAGTGTGCTTATAACCAGCCTGTGTTCCTAAACGAATGGCCACATTTTATTCATTTTGCCACTCCAGTGTCACATACTGGAATTTATGAGATGTTAAATCAATGCAACTGTCTTAGTTACTTCTCCTTGCTGAGAAAAAATAACCAGTGCCCAAAATTAAGAGAGGAAGAGTTTATTTAGCTCACAGTTTGTAGAGATTTCAGTGCATAGTTGGCTGGCTCCAAGGCAAGGTAGCTTCACAGGGAAGAACAGTTCATGGTGGGCAGATGTAGCAAGGCAACAAGGGAGGGAATGACAAGCCTCTTTCTGTACCTTATATTGCATCCAGTCTACTGGGATTAGGGTGATGCCAATCCAAGCAGTGGACTGAATTAGTAAACACACACCCTTAATCCTAGCACCTTTAATCCAGCATTACCATGAATCAATCACACACTAGATTCAGCCACCACCAAAAAAGCCCCACCTATGATTGAATGAAGCTTTGCAGAGACATCTAGACACAAAATATAGCAGCGAATCGAAAAGAAGTGAAAAGGAAAATGTAATGTTTGCTGTATATCATTAAACAGCAAATGTCTTATAAGTAAATTATAAGATTTTTAGTAAAATTATAGCCACAAATATCTCAATGTCTACTTTCAAAACGTTAAATAAATGATAGTAAAGCTGCATTTTAGGTTTCATTTATAGCTATGCTGCCACCTATTTCAGCTAAGGTGTAAGTAGTCTGAAGAGGGAAAAAAATTGTGTTTCTTAGGAAACAATTTAGGACTAAGAGGTAATAATTTATTTTAAACAAATTAATAGTGCTCCTAATGTAACTTTTACATTCTCAAGAAGTAGCTATGTTACAGAAGTCTAGCTTCTTTAAACTTAATTTTCTACACATGAAATACTTATTTAAATTTCTTTCCCTAAAGAAACCTTTAGAATAATCATTTTATATTCTCTAAGCTGTATCTTGTTGTCAAGTTGTATTTTACATGAATACTGCAGAAACTTCCATTTGCACCCTCAGGGAAAGGTTCTCATCCCATCTGAAGCCCAGGAAAGATTAATCACAGAGAAGTGTAATGTGAAGCTGTAGCATTTTCAACATCACTAAAATATCATTACATAAACAGAGTGTCAAAAACTTTCAGAAATAAAGAGAAAAGCTCTCATACTGAGGCTCACATTAGAACTGAAATCTCCCTCCACAGAGACAGTCCTCAAGGAACTTGTGTTTGGGAGGATATAGTCAAATGTTTTCTGCTAATCATACAGCATATCTAGGGGAAGCGAGCATACCAATCCTCAACTTTTTAGATCAAAATGCCTTCTACACTTCAGTTCCCCTTTCCTTTCATTTTCCTTGTAAGATTTTTAAGTACCTACTTCTGTTAGTTTGCAACCCTTAGCCCTCAAGTGCATGAAATAAATTTTCCAAAGTCTTAAAATAAACTTTGGTTAATATGTATTTTTAAAAAATTCAAGACATTAAATGTTTCTCTACCAGTAATATACATAGTTTATTATGTGAGCAGCTACTTATTAAATAGATAGAAGAGTAAAGCAGAACTCTGCATACATGGGCCTGAAATTATATAAGTGTGTATAAATATCTATAGTTTTGAGAATATATTCAGAAACATTTCACATGGCATTTAAGTAACTTTCTTACCTTTTTTTAATCACTGGGACATAGTATCTGACAAAGTAAAAGAGGAGGAAAGGTTAATTTCATCTCACAGTCCCTAGTTGACTGGATCCATGGCAAAAAACCATGGCAGAGGAGAATCACAGAAGAGAAATAGTTCATGGCATGGCAGGCAGAAAGCAGCAAGCAGCCAAAGCACCAAGCAGCAGCAAGCTTGCTTGATTTCTGTTCCTTTTTATTACAAGCCTTTTGATTGGTGCCAGCAATATCCATAGTGAGACTTCCACTATAGACACCCTTAACTTCAGTATTACACCTTTAATGCACATTCACATATCTTAATCCAGCCACCTTTGAAACTCCCCATCTGTGATCCTGTGTGGCTTTGGAAGGACATCTACATACAAACCACAACAGTAAGTAAAATATGTAACAACAGGCA
Source organism: Dasyprocta punctata (assembly GCA_004363535.1). Taxonomy (NCBI): domain Eukaryota; kingdom Metazoa; phylum Chordata; class Mammalia; order Rodentia; family Dasyproctidae; genus Dasyprocta; species Dasyprocta punctata. Next base: position 10,904 of record RJWM01028233.1, on the reverse strand, counting down.
TTAGAAATAAGTACTTCATAATCCAAACTCCTTCTTTTGTCTAGTCAATTCACATGAGTCAACAATTACAAGAGTGTGAAAAAATTTTTCATTTTACTCCAGTGACACAATAATTTTTTAAATTTTATTTCAAAGATAGTAAAATCCAACAAAAGATAACAGAGCAATCAAAACAAAGCAGTAGACCTGGCATAGAACTTCAAAGAGAGATACTATGAAAACAATAGCTACTAAATTGTATCTTGTTACTTTCAGAAGAGTTGACCATTCCATCAGCCATAGCAAAAACAAACCAAAAACAAAACACAATAAAACCAATAAAAGCAGGATGTGGAATGAAGAAAAAAAAGGAAACAAAAATTAAACAAAATTAAGCAGAACAATGACAAAAATATTGGGGCTTGAAGACAAGACAGAGGACAATCCCACATATTTGTCACACTACACAATGTCATCTACCCAAGAAATGCTGAGACTGCGGGCACCAGGCCTGCAAAATAACCTAACAATACAAGTATTTAGTTGCTTTATGTACCTTAGTTGCTATGAACTTAGCAGGTCCTCTGAGCAAGCAGGATGCTTACGGGGAGGCGGTGGGGAAGCCCTTGATTCATAGCCTGCGTGCCAGTAGGCCTAAGGGACACAACTTTCTTTCTTTTTCTGGAGTTTGTGCAGTTGTGCAAACTCACCAGGAAGGCAGGCGGGGTTGCTTCTGGTTGCTGCCTCTCGGCCCAACATGGAGGGTTCTCAGAAGGCACATAGTTCTCTCCCTGGGTTCCGCGTGGTCGCGCAAACTCACCAGGGAGGCAGGCGGGGTTGCCTCTGGTTAGGGTTAGGGTTAGGGCACAATAATTAACACCAAAATCTCAGTGACTTCAAGAAAGATAGTCTTTCTTTTTCTGCATGTCCTTTGAAGATCAATAGGGGGAGTTCTGTAGAATTACTGCTTAGAATCAGCAATGGCTATTGCTGATGTCTATGTGGGAGAAAAAGAGAGAAAGCCCCTAAAGTTTCATTTCATAGAAAAAAGAAAAATAAAACATACCATAGTGAAATCATTCATTCATATTTCATTGTCTAGAATTCTCGTTTTGTCTGACTCATCCAAAGGGGTCAACAAACACAACCCAATTAAGTAACTGAATGGAAAGGAGAAAAAAGTATTCAACACTGATGTCACCTTCTTATGTGTCCTTGGGTCCCATGCATAGGCCTCTCTACCAGTGCAGAAATAAGCAAATATGCATAAAATGCTCCATTAAATAAGGTAGAAAGTCTTTACAACATGGCTGGTGTTATGGCTTGTGTCTTGATATCCCCACAAAGCCTCATGTGGTTATTATAGTCCCAAATATTGAGTACAGTAATCCTAGTACTGTAATCCTTTCTCTAGTCTTCCTTACAACAGAAGAAGTAATATTTATAATTCCGCTGAGACGTTATTGGAATCTCGGCAAGTTAATTCCAATCTACGACCTCCAATGCAACCCACAACCAGAATAAAGACACCGAGACATAGTCAAAGTTAAGGGCAGCCAAGGGGTCCTGGGTCCAATCCTCATGAGGACATGTGGACAAAGGCCTTGATCCTAGGCCTCTCCCAGAATTTACTAACTAGTGAAGCAAGGGGGTGGCTTGACGATGAGTGACAGTGAGGATGGCAGGAACTAGGTGAGTAACTTGAGCTGGCTGGCCAGAAAGTGAGAAAGGTATCTCTACAAAATGCAGTGATAAAGATATGCAGAGGGATCAATTTGCATAAACCAATTAAGATACCAACTAAATTGTTTTAGGAGGCTACTGCTTCAGTTTCTGATATGTAAACTTTTATGCCCTGGGGACTCATAGCCTCTTTCTCGAGGCTCATACCCAGTGGACATTCCTGGAGCTCATTGGCTCTGCCATCCCGCTGTGCCTGTATATTTTACAGAGATCACTATGGGAGGAAACAGGACACTGTCAGGTGACTTTAGAGATTACATACCAGTTCCTCAGCTATCCTTATTTGCAATGCTTAGAGTCAACTTAAGAGAGAAGTAAATACCATAGTCAGCTCTGTGTATATAAACATAAGGAAATAAGTTTCTCGATATAATCAAAGTTGCAGCAATTGTTCTGCATGCAAGGGGACCCGCTCAAGTTATCTCCCACAGTGGTCATAGATGGGGAGTTTTCAGAGGTGTCTGAATCTAGAGTATGTGATGCTATAATTGATTCATTGTGCAATTCTGGGGTCAAAGATACTAGAATTAAGGGTGTGAGTGCTACCTACCCTAAGTACCCGGCAAAACATAGAAGGGATGGAAAAAGCTATGGGCATTCCTTGTTGGTTTGTTACTTTCTGCTTGCTATGAACAGTTTCTCCTCTGTGGTTTCTGTCTGCCATACCACCCAGCCTTGGAGACACCTGATTATGAACTGAAACCTCAACAAACTGTGAGCTAAATAAAATTTTCCTCCTTCAATATTAAGCTTTGGGTGTTTTGTCTCAGCAATGAGAAAAGTAAGAGAGCTGGCATTTTCTTTTGAGAACAAATAACTTTGTATTTGTCCAGCACTTTTGACAACTTTTCATTATTCCAAGTCTCTTTTTTGTGAAGCTTGAAAAATTACCTGGCTTATCCTTGAGAATATGAGCCCCCTTTGATGATTTACCATTTTTCATTCCCTTCTCTTAGGGCCTTAAATATTGTAAGTACTTGATAAGTATAATATAAGTGAATGCCTGAAAACTTTTAATCATATGATCAAATGAGATTTATATCATATGCAATTCTGATTTTCTTATAAAACTGAACTTTAGGTAGTATAAAATTACTCAGTTTACTTATGAAATATACTATTTCCATGAATAGTTGGGTCATTTAGTATCTCATTTATATCATCTCCATATTTGATGTCACAATTAAGGAGTTATTTTTGCAAATGCAGTATTTTAGAAGCCAATATCAAGAAGCAACAATTGGTTAAAAGCCAGAATTTATTATCAAAGTATTTATCTAAATAGTGAAGCTCAGGAGTTAAGAGATTTTCAAAAGTTATTTTAATTTTATCTCAGAAACATGTAAATTTTCTATTGTAAAATAATTGATTAAAGAGAAATTGTTCTACTTTTGCCCCCCTCCTTTTTCTTGATACATGTGTCATAAGTTGGACTTGACCCATTATGGGGAGCAAACACTGGCCTCTAATTTCATATTGAAAATCATGTTTTTCCTTCACTAAAAGCAAAAGCTAGAAGTGATAATCTACTTTAAAAAATACTAGTTTTACACCCAGGGAATCTTGTTTATTTGGGTTATTTCATTAAAATAACTCAAGTCTCTGCCAAAATTAGGTAAAGTATCAGTTTGTTCAAAAGCTTAATTACTTCTGAACTGGACAAAGATGTTACTACAACTCTTAGAGTTTTAACCTACTCACATCTCAGATGATTTAGCTAAGGATTTTGTTTTGCCTAATGATCTATCAATTCCTTATATGGTGAGTAGAACTTGAGATGAGAAAATAATTTAATCAAAATTTAGCCAAAAACACCATGTATTTACTAGGGTAATTTATCACTGTGTAATGCAACTTAATGAAATATAATTGATGCAAGCCATTCTCCATCATTCCCTTAAAAATAAATGAAAGGGACTGGATCAGGGCATGGAGTCTCATAAATGCAAAAGTCTGGATGTAGGAATGACTTCATGTAAAACTCAATTCAATACCTCATGTGACACCAATAAGAATTCATTTTTTATTCCTTTATCTTGCTCTCTAATCATTTTCTCTGAATCTCCAATTTCCTGAACAAAGTGATCATATCACTTAATCAATAATGTTTAATAAACCACCTCTAAGGTGACTTAAAAGAAGACATTATTTCACACTACAGTGGTGATTGGCTGTGGTTTCTCTATTGCAATGACTTGTGTAGCTTCATTAAGTTCAAAGTCAGGTTAGCTGGAAGGTCAATGTGTCCTAACTCCTCCATCTGACAGTTGAAGTTAGTTATTGTCTTGAACATCATTGATGTCTTGCTTATGGCATGGCATCCTCCATCTGTCTACACTGGATTCCTCACTAGGTAGTATTAGGGGTGAGTTCCAAAAAACTGAAAATAAAAGCTGCACATGATCAGCCTCAGGGCTCAGCTTCATATCTTTCACTTTTTTTTTAGTGAAAACAAATTTTTAAAAACTAGGTCAAGTCATAAGAAAAGAGATTCCATATCTTGAGGAGAATTGTTAAAAAGTCATGCTATAAAAGGACAGTCACAGAGAGTCAATTAATACTTTCTTCCACATTGCCCAAATAGTTAATTGATTTCCAAACCTTGTATTTCACACATCATTCTAGCTAATAAATATGCTGATGTGTATTTTCAGTTCCTGCAGGAAAAGGAAGAGAGAGTGTTTTTTCTTTCTCAGAAGCTCTAACAAATTTCTGGCCTATCCATGGAGCCAAGCAATGATACTTAAACCAACTCAAACCTAAAGCTTCATCTGGAAGTTGAACTTCAAATATTCAATCTATGTGGCTGACCATTTAAAATAATATTTACCAAAGCAAGATTAGGATAATACTTCCAGAATTACACAGACCATATGCTGGATCTCAAAACAGCAAAAGTTGTTACTGTACAGTGCTAAGAAAGTAAGAACCTTGTCTCGCATCTCATCAAATTAGTTAATGCATTTTTGTCACACCATTTCTCTTCCTTTTTTGATATTTTGTATTTAATAGGAAAATGTTTGATAAAAGACATTTAGGGTCATCATTCTCCATTTATTACTTGTCTAACCTTAAGTCACCTAATTAACCGCTCAGTTTCTTAAAGAATAGGACTAAGGATTATGATAAGCATATTGATGGAATTTGGAACTACCTGAGATAATCTATATTAAGTAACTAGCAGATTATTTTCCATGTAGCAAACACCTCCCAAACTGTATACACTGCCTTCAGAATTGACAACATGGTTGTTGAAGCAAGATAGCCAAATTCTTATGTCTGTGATATGCAGATGCAGTTTTTATAGATAGAAATCTAGAAACACTCCAAGGCTTCTAAGGGATTTTATAACCACAGGTATGCTCATAATCTGAAAATCATTTGCTGTTGATATATTTCATATGTACAAACAAAATGATGCACAAAGAAGCAGAAATATCCCCACTCAAGAAGTTTATAAAGTGACCTAGATAATTTCCTGGACACTTTTTAGTCATTGTTCTTATTCATTTTTCATTTTTACATTTAAAAAAAATTAAAAAAAGAAAATTGGTCAAAATGGCATATAGCAGCACTGAACAAGAACTTTTCTCTGAGTTTAAACTTGCAAAGCATGCATACCTTTTGATTCTATATTCCTGTATCATGACTCAAATGGGTTGGTATAGGATTCAATATAAAACAAAACAAAAAACAAATAAAAGACAAGGTTGACAACTCAGTTTATCTCTGGCTAAGGGTCTTGCTTATTCTTACACTTTCCAGTGCCTATATCACACTTCATCTTCTTTTCTGGCTTTGGCCCCTTCTTGATTTGATTATTGAATTTTGAGAATCTGTTTTTAACGTACTTTAAGAGCTGAAAGCTTTTCACTTTTGATCACACTTACGTGGGAGATACAGACATGTCATGGTTGCTTTATCCTTAGCCCCTTTTTGTTTCCCAGTAGTGCACACCACTCAAAAGAATGAGAGCAGCTTGCATTAGTACTAACACACAAGCCCTCTCATTGCTTCGGAGACTCTAGGGCAATTTATGATCATTTGTTTCAAAGAGGCTGTGCCATTTCTCTCTGCCAGAAGGAAAATAGCATCGTCTTCTCAATTGCATCTCAAGGACCCTGCTAATGTAGCCTTGGTGCTCTTCTCTTGATAGAAATATCTACAAAGGCTTTGAAAGTATTTTCGCTGTCATCTACCAAAGGCGTTCTGCCTCCTGCCGCCACAATCACAGGACTTTCTAACCAGCAAAACTAGGCAATTTGAAATTGTTTCTAATGCTCCTGTCAATATTGAACTGTAGATTCCCTGAAAAAGTCATCCTTTTCCCTTTGCAGCTCAAGTGCATTGCAAAGGGTCTATAACCCTCTGTGTCTCACTGAGACAAGAGGGTTAGTGATCCCTCTGAGCTTTGTTACAGTGGCCCTCCGACAACATGCTGTGCAGAATTGCTGCCTCACTCCGGCAGGAGAGAGGGGACACTTGTTCCAATATGTGGATCTCTTTCAGAGGACAAGAAGACCCAGCAAATAACTAAGAGAAAAGTGACAAATAGATCTCAGAGCTCAAGTGGTTATGTTAACAATGAAATCTAGAGAGGAAAAGAAATTGTGCATTTTTACTTGAAAATGAGAGGTTATTAATGAACCAGGCAGGACTCAGTACTTGGGAGTATTCTATCCTCTCATAGGGAGTTTTCAAAGGCTGAATTCAAGAGTTTGAGATTGATAAAGGAGCAGAGAAACCTATCAGTGAAGTTCCTTTTAGAGTGTACATCTTCAGAGCATCTTTTGTTTATAATAGTAGCCCAGTCCTTTTATATAATCTGGAATCTAAGTGCCAGCAGTGTGATTCAGAAGTCAGTATTGAAACAGACAATACCTTCAGGGCACAGTCAACTTACAGAGAATAATTAAAAATGTGTAGAGCAACCTGGGAAAAGGTTTTTATCTGTGCTATGCATCATTAATTATATAGGATTTGTAATTTATATAACAATGAGACCACTTAAGTGATCTTTTTCACCTTAAATATTTGATGTTTTAATAGCTAGTTTGTTCTACTAACTGCCACTTCCTCCATCATCATTAGTTGATACATTTGAGAAAAAAAATTCTCCATATAAATACAAAACTAAAACTTGAAATAATAGTTTCCATATTTTTTCAAATTAAAAATAGAAGTTTAATCCTTAGTCCTTTAAATAACACTAACATAAATTATATTAAAGTTTAGACATTAAAAATGCAAAAGTAGATAATAACAACATTTATACTAAATAAAATGAAAAGTCTTCTAAAAACCATTTTTAAGGAAAGAATATGACATTTGGAACCAGGTGTGGTGGTGCACGCCTTTAATCCCAGCACTCAGGAGGCTGAGGTAGGAGGAATGTTGTGAGTTTGAGTCTGGCTTGGGCTACAATGGGAGCACAAGGCCAGCCTGAGCTACACAGTGTGAGCCTGCCTCAAAAAACTAGGGCCAGGACTTTGGCTTAGTGACTTAAGTGCCTGTCTAGCAGTTGTGAGACTGTGAGTTCAATCCCCAGTGCAAAAAAAAAAAAAATGACATTTGGCTATTGTTGAGTTTTAGAAGTCTTAGAGGCAAGAGGAAGTGTCTTAGTTACTTTTCACTTGTTGCTGAGACAGAATACCTGCCACTCAAAATTAGGGAAGGAAAGGTTTATTTCTTACAGTTCTTGGAGGTTTCAGTTCATACACAGTTGGCTACAAGGCAACATGGTATGGTAGAGCAGCCATTCATGGCTGCCACAACAGCAAGGCCTGAACTCAGTGAGAGAGAGAGAGATGGGGGGGAGAGAGAGAGAGAGAGAGAGAGAGCGAGAGAGAGAAAGAGAGAAATCTGGCTTCCTCTCACCCTTACACTGTATGCCAGCTCCACCACTGGGCAGGTGCAGCACTCACATTGCGAATCCCATAGCTAGGTAACAAACCAATCATAAAGGCCAGACTCAGCCCTGTCCAACATTACACGAGGCTTTGGGGGGACACAGGACCTTACCCACAACAGGAAGTGATCTCCTGTGAGTCGTAAATGAGAGTTCCCAAAAGACAAAGATAAAGAAGTCAGATTTTGCATTCCAGAAGCTTATAATCTCATGGTGAACATTCAATGCCAATAAACATTGATACCAGAATAATGATATATACATGATAAATGAAAGTAGAAGTAAACATGGCACAGGATACACATGAAGGAGCCATGGATGGATGTCTTGGTTACTTTTCTCTCCTTGCAGAGGCAAAATACTTGACACCCAAAACGGGGGAAGAAAAAACTTATTTATCTCACAGTTTGCAGAGGTTTCAGTCCGTATTCAGCTGGCTCCAAGGCAGGGTGGCACCACTGAGGCTGCAAGGAACAGGAGCCAAAAGGAAAAAGGGGAAAGCACACCTCCTTCATTTCCTTCTATTGTATGCCGGCTACTCACCTCTGGGTGGGTGCAGCAACCACACTGCCAATCCCAGCACTGGACAAGGAGCCAATCACAAACACTAGATTCAGTCAGCTCTGTGACTGCATGAGGCTTTGGGAGGATACCTAAACGCAAACCATAACTAAGGGGGTATCTGGAAATGTTTAACTAAAACATGGGACCTTAAAGGCACACTGAGTCTTCAGAATGAAGAAAAAAATCATATGTATGGCAAAATGAGATAATGATCATGAAGGTATATACATTTCTCTGAGCATACAGTGCCTAACCAAGAAATGACATAGGAAGATTAAATGAGAACAGTTCTTAAAAGACTATTACAATAGTAGTTGTGGTAAGAAGTAATGAAGATCTGATCAAATGGAATAGTAGCTAGCACAAAAAAAAGGCAGAAATAGTAGAAGTGGATACAGAAGAGATGAATAAGGGTTTGGAATAAAAATGAATTTATAACTATTGAATGGCATAAGTAGCGTAGAATTTTTTAATGCAGAAACAATAAACATGAATTTGTGAATTTAATAATTTATTTTTGATCCAAAATTTCAATGTGAATCTGAATTTATCTTTAAAACATAAAAGGATATCAAGGATGGTATAATAATTAATTTCAATGTTTCAACTTAAATGCACCACAAAGGTCCTGGTATTTGATTAATCATTATTCTGGGAATGTTTGTCAGAGGGTTTTATTTTTCCTTGAGGGCCTGAGTAAAACACACTGTCTCCTCTAATATGGGTAGGACTTATCCAATCAGGTAAATGCCTAAAAAACATATAAAACTGATATTCCCACAACTAAATGAAAACAGTTCTCTTGACCAGCTTCTTGAGTGGAGATATTAATCCTTATTTCTTCACACTCGAACTGAAATAGTAGAATATCTTACATCTAAAACCTGCCAGCTATTGGACTACAATTGTTTTCATCCAGCCTCCTTCATCTAAATTATTGACTCAGGCAGGTCTGAAAATTTTTCAGCCTCTATAATCAATTGAACCAATTCCTTATAAAAATCAATCTAGCTGGCTCTGTGTGTGTGTGTGTGTGTGTGTGTGTGTGTGTGTGTGTACTCGATGCTCTATCATTAAAGAGCTCTTATAAATACATATTCATTTATAAAAATCTCTTTAAGTAATGAAAAGGGATAAGTAGAGATAAAAAGGTAAGTAAAGAATGAAAAGACTGATTCAGAGACATAAACAGCAAGGAAGATGGTAGTTGCATGCAATAACATGGCCCAGAATGCATAAAATTACTAGATTATCAAAAGGGACAAGGGAAAGAATAATTGACCTTTCAGTAGTGATTATTTACAGTGATTTCAGTGCTTTCAAAATGGATTTAAATGGATTAAGGAATGAAACTGAATAATAATACACAGGCCAAGCATATCAAGGACATTTCAGAGACTGCAGATAGTGAAGCAAAGGAGAAACTAGAGAGCAGCATAATAAAGGAACAGGAATAACTTTCATGAGAGCATATGGAGAGGTAGAAAAAGAAAATTGTGTAAAGAGGAATGAACGTATGTAGTCTTAAAGTGTGTGTAAGAGTGGAGAAACCAAAAACATTAAATTGAAAATAGCCTTGAGGCCGGGCGTGGTGGCACACACCTTTAATCCCAGCACTCGGGAGGCTGAGGTAGGAGGAGCGTTGTGAGTTCGAGGCCAGCTTGGGCTACAACGCAAGCGCAAGGCCGGCCTGAGCTACACAGTGCGACCCTGCCTCGAAAAACCAGGGCCAAGAGTTTGGCTCAGTGATTTAAGCGCCTGTCTGGCAGGAGCGAGGTTGTGAGTTCAATTCCCATGCTGAAAAAAAAAAATAGCCTTGAGAAATTCTAAGGTGAGAGAAAAAAGAATAAGAATTTCTCTTTAGAGACTTTCTTGAGAAAGAGGATGAGTAAAAACTTAAAATCACAGTTATCTGGTACTGGAGTCAACCATACAACTCTAATTTTGAAAAATCAAAATCAAATGAATCATGTTGACACTAAACTGCAGTAATACCAAATTTTAAAAAGTCATGACTGTGTCAATGAACTTTCATTTATTATGTTATTGGAATGTCATAGTTCTTTACCCAACATGTCCAAATTTTGAAGATGGGAAAAGAAGGTAATTGAAAAGGTAGACTTGAAGTTTTTGTTTTAAAGGCAGAGAAGAAATTAAGAAAGTACAAAGATTTTTTCAAAAACTTCTGAAATTGGAGAAATAGTAACACAACCACTTGCTCAAGTGACTCAAAAATAATGCGTTTTCCCATAAAATTACCACATTCTACTGTGTACAAGCACATGTGCATCACTGGGTATAAAACCAAGAGCTTTCACACCAAGCAACATCACCAACTTATGTACTTATTTATTTATTTATTTATTTATTTGCTCATTTATATTTTTGACAGAGTTTTAGTAAGTGGCTAAGTTGCTGGGTGTGGGGTTGAGCTGTGATCCTCCTGTCTCAGCCTCTCAGAGTCCTGGAATTGAAGTTCCATTCCGAGTCCTGGAACTGAGTCACCATTCCGAGCTTAGCAGTCAGTATTTTGGAGAAAAATATAGCATACTATAATAGTGATTCATTATATATGTTACCAAAATATTAGTAAATAGCCATCATATATCTGTTAACCAAAACAGAGAATTAAAAAGGGGATGATTGACATACAATAGGTAAGATTAAGGGGATGTTAAATCAGTTAATGAACTTTTCTTCCATTTTCATT
>RJWM01028232.1:0-25870 GCA_004363535.1 Dasyprocta punctata | reverse complement strand
TGTTTCTCTACACTAATAATGAAGTCACTCAGAAAGAAATTAAAAACAATACCATTCACAATAGTATTAAGAAAAATTAAGTACTGAGGAACTAACCTGACAAAGTGAAAGACATCCACAACAAAAACTACAGTACTCTGCAAAAGAATATGAAGAAGATATCAGAAAATGGAAATATATCCCTTGTTTCTGGATAGGCAGAACAAATACAGTCAAAATGGCCACAGTACCAAAACTGAGATACAGATGTAATGCAATCCCAATCAAAATGCCAATGACATTTCTGACAGAACTAGAGAAAACATTCCTAAAATTCATATGTTATGAGAAGACATTCAGAAAAGCAAAAGTAATCCTGAATAACAAGCATAGAGCAACAGGCATCACTATACCAGATTTCCACTTATATTACAAAAACTACAGACATAAAAACAGAACAGTACTGACACACACACACGCACACACGCACACACACTCACTCACAATAGATCTGTGGACCAACGGAATAGAATAGAGGACCAGAATCAACCCAGACATGTTCAACCACCCAATCTTTGACAAAAAGACCAAAACCATACTCTAGAGGAAAGATAGAGTCTTTGGAAAATGGTTTTGGGAAAATCAGCTATCCATTGCAGAAGACTGGATCTAGACCTATATCTTTCATCACATACTAAACTAAAATCAAAATGTATCAAAGATCTAAATATTAAAGCAGAAACACTTAACCTTTTGGAAGATAAGGTAGGTAACACTCTTGAAGTCATAGGTATACACAAGGACTTCCTGAACAGAACCCAAGTTGCACAAGAAACAACATCATGAGCAAACAAATAGGATTACATCAAAATAAAAAGCATCTGTATATCAAAGAAAACAATCAACAGAGTGAAGAGACCAACTACAGAATGGGAAAAAGTTTTTACCAGCTGCAACTCAAACAGAAGATTAATATCTAGAATATTAAAAGAACACCCTCCCCCGCAGAATAAAAGATCCAATCAGAAGATGGGCAACTGAAATGCTTATCTACTTCACAGAAGTATAAATGACCAATAAATACTTTTAAAATGTTCAACATCCCGGAGCATAAGAGAAATGCAAGGTAAAACAAGACTGAGATTCCATCTCCAGAGAGAATGGCCAATACCAAGAAATAAAATTATAACAAATGCTGGTGAGGCTGTAGGAGAGAAAGGAGCCCTTCTATATTGCTGGTGAGAACAAACTAGTACAATCATCATAAAAAATCAGTATGGAAATTTCTCAAAAAGCTTAAATTAGAAATTTCTTTCAAACCATGTATTCTTTTCCTAGATATCTTCCTGAAACAGTTAAAGGAAGGAATAAAATAAGGATAGGGAATTTTTAGGCTGATGACACTGCTTTGTATGATATAGTAGTGAAATATAATACTGTGTATCTATCAAAATTCATAGAATTTTACAACACAATAATGAGTCTTACTGTATGCAAATTTTTTAAGGACACATAAAAAGTGGCAACATTTTAAGACAGATTGCAAAGAGCAATAAGCAAATCTAACTGTATTACAAATACACAAGACAATCTCACTGGAGAGGGTTGGCATGAATGTGTGCTGGTCAAAGTAGCATTGGAAGAGCTGAATCTGTAAAACTAAAGGCAAAAGGAGCTGCATACAAGAACATAAATTTGTGATTGATAAAATCATTTTCTAGAGGGTATGAGCAAGCAGTGAGAAGGAAAGTAAATGGATGAGAAGAAAACAGTGATGTTTTCAGAGGTAGTGAGAAGTTACAAACAAAGCCAAGAGAACTAGCCAGACTGATCCATGTGGTAATGGAGACATTAGTATACATTCATATGTACTTAATATACATTTCATTATATACATTTGTATTTGTAGATATGTGAATAAACATGGTTTGCTAGACACACATGTGCTCTCTCTGTCTCTCTCTGTCTCTGTCTGTCTGTCTGTCTCTCTCTTTTCTCCCCTGTCAACTGACAGAACCTACAATACCACAGTAGCAATGAGCACATTTCACACTCAGATCTTGGTTTTTATGTTCCTTAAGGAAACAGAGATTCTTTGAGATATGGTTGATTCTAAAGACTGGGGCAGAAGAAAAATGCAAGATAATCCTAGAGCATCCAAGAAGGAAAGAAATGGTTAAACAAAACACACACATGCGTACCTACAGCCAGACACCAATTAAGTTCTGAAAAGGAGGAATTGGAGGCAAACGAAAGAATTTCCAATTACTAAAATTGGAACAGCATAATCAATGAAATAAAGTAGTTTTAAATTATAACCAGATGAGTAAAATTCATGTCTGTACTTACATAAATGGTTTAGTATATTAAAAAGCATGAGAAAAGGACAAATTTCAAATACATTCTGCAGACACTGTACCCTAAAGGAAGGGGGCATTGCTTCACGCTCAAGCGCATGCTACACTAAAGGTACTGCATGGCGTGTAGACAAAGGCTACCACGTGAAAAGCAAGATGGAAAATGAAACCACAGTGGAGAAAAATGACAGGCGCTACTTCAAACATATGATCAAGGTAAATAATCAGCCAATCAACAGTCACAAGTCATACTGATGATACTATTTGTTCTCCCTGTCATTTAATGAAAGCCACACTTTATTTCTGTGATCTTCTGCTCTCAAACCCATAACCTGAATAGAACCATAAAGATTATAGTACATCAAGAAATTTGCAATAGAAGCACATCCTCAAACCACCTGAGCAGGACTTCTCAAAACTGTCAGATTAATAGAAAACCAGAAAATTCTAAAAAATTGTCACAATCAAAAGAAGTTCACAAAGACATGACAGTTAAACATAATATGGTATTCTAGATGAGATTCTGGTACAGAAAAATGACAATAGGTAAAAAATAAAAATCTGAGTAAACTATGAACATTGGTTAATAGCAATGTATCAATTTTAGTTAATTAATTATGCTAAACGTACTATGCTAACATAAGAAAATAACCAAGGAAACTATGCAGGAGACCAAAATCCCATACAGGAATTCTTGGTATTGCTTTTGTAAATCTAAAATTATTTTAAATTTTAAAGTCTATTGCAAGCCAGGCATGGTGACACATGCCTGTAACCCCAGCACTTGGAAGGCTGAGGCAAGTGGTGAGTTCGAGGTCAGCCTGTGCTACATAGTGAGTTCAAGACCAGTCTGAACTACATAGTCCCTGTCTCAAGGAAAAAAAATCTATTACAAAAATTGAAAATATTAGGAAAACTTGAGCTCAAATCTAAATGAGGAAAGCAAGTCCAGACAGGAGTCATTCAGGCAACCTCAATCACAGAGCTAGAAGAGGCTGGAAATTCCTGCAGTTCATCGAATAAAGAACAAGCAACCTCAATTTTGCTAAAAAATGTTAAATTGCTCCTGAAAACAGTCCTGCAGTTCTGTTATTTAAACAACCATCAAATACATAAGCTTTTTAAATTTTTTAATTCTTTTTTTGAAGGTAGGTTCTTGCTATGTAGTTCAGGCCAGTCTTGAACTCACTGTGTAGCACAGGATGGCCTGGAATTCTCAGTGATCCCCCTGCCTCAGCCTCCCAAGTGTTGGGATTAGGGGTGTGCATCACCATACTCAGTCAAACACACGAGTTCTTACTCTCGTTTTTTTATAACACCCACCAGCATAGCTCAATCTTTGCTCATCTAGCAGGTGACGTATTTTATTCTCTGAACTTGCTTGTCAGTGAAGGAGGACTTCTTTTACAAATAAATGTGCCAGTAAGCATCTCAGCATACAAGACCTTTTTAAAACATGGAACTCAGTCAATTTATCAGGAAATTACAATAATTCCATTAGAATATCTTAATATCAAGTTCTATTTAATGTTCATTAATTATTTAAAATATTTTTAAGGTTAATTTGTTTTTATCAGAATCCAATCAGGACCCATGAATTGGATTTAGATTACACATATTGTAAGTCTCATCTAATACATAGCAATGCTTCCTTTTTTGTGCTATTTATATTGCTTTTTGAAGGAAGTAAGTCATGTGTTTCATAACAATTAACATAACCCTGCAATCTATTTTCTGGAAACTGAGACATCTAGAAAACTTACTAAACATAAGATATTTCTTTCTTAACCATTCAAAAATTACTTCTGCATGCTTTCTATTGTGTTAAAAAAAAGAAAATGTCTCTTCTGCCCCTCTTTTGGTGATGAAAAGATTAATCAGTGAGCTCAGATCATGTCTGTTTGACCCATCTATATAAAATTTCACATCTAATGTTTCTTATCTAATGGTTTTAACCACTATTGATGACCACCGTCTAGATCCATTAAGGCCTCCAAATGTGGTTTTCTATTTGTATCGCTTACTTTCATTTAACTTTCTCTAATTGTTTTGCTGCTCTGAAATATAATCTAGACAGGAAAAATGACTAATCGCTCCCATTTGAAACGCAAACCGCCTGAACCTGGGAGATACTGAAACCCCTTCTCTCCCCGTGGACAAGGCGAGCTGATGGGAGAAGTGCGGCCGAAGATTTCCTCAGTGCGCAAGGCCTTTTCCAGTGCAATCGTCTGTCTCCGCTGATCGCTGCACGGCAGCCCTCCTGACATTCACCCGCTGAGTCATCTCAGCGAGGAGCTCTGCCAGCGCTCCATTTGGAGAACGCCACACTCTGACTCTGCCAAATACGCTGGGCCAGAACCACCGGGGCAGGAAGAGCGACACCCCTCTGTCCTTAGGTATTATTGATCAGCTTTAATTGCCTTCGGACTACCTTTTATTGTCGGAGACTGAAAGCAACATGTGGTTACACTTGGCATATCTTCCTCTGGCATGACGTTTTCTCTTGGCATGTATGTCAGAACTGATAAGAAAGACATGCGATGATCTTTACAAACCAAGCCAGAAGTTAGGTTAGCACCTTATTTCCCATTAAAATATTTGCTGCAAACGTCAAGACCAGCACCACAGAATAAATCTTTTTGAGGTTGGATAAGCATGGATTTCCTCCAGTGCCACTAAGAGGAAATATCGTTCGTCACTCCCTTGTTAGCTATGACTGTAAAGCCAAGTGCTCAAAAATACTAATTCAATTTTGACTTCGCAAAACTCCTGCAAGTTTAGTTTATTTCAGTTTTTTAATTTGTTAGTGTCTGGTTGTGATACACAACAATTAAACTCATTTGGGAGAATATATATTATATACCTGTATTGATACAGGTATATATACATAATATATATTATATACCTGTATTGATTATATATGTATGCATATGTGTATATTACATATTATGTATAATATGTGAATAAGATATAAATGTATGGAAAAACAATGTATAATATAATGTATTTGACATATAATATATAAGTATATTTAATGTGTAATATATATAATTTATCTTTTTTTAAAACTCACTTCTTTGGTACATTGATCCTTTGTATTGCTTTGTTTTGTTTTTGTCATTTTGAGACAGGGTCTTGCTATGCAATTCAGGTTGACCCTGTAGCCCAGACTGCTCTCAAAGTTGCAGCCATCCTCCTGCCTCAGCCTCCTAAGTGCTGGGATTATAGGTGTGCACAACCACTCCTGGCTGTATTGCTTTTTTTTTTTTTTTGTCTCTATTTCATTAATTTCCATAATGATCTTTATGATTTCTTTCCTCCTACAATTTTTGGATTTGGATTGCTCCTATTTTCCTAGAACTTTGTGATCAACAGATAATTTATTTGGAATCATTCCCTTTTACTAATATAAGCATTCACAACTATAAGCTTCCCTCTTAGAACTTCTTTTATTATATCACACATGTTTTGGTATGTACTACCATTGCTATTTGAGTCTATGAATTTTTAAATTTCTTCCCAGATAACTTCTATGACACAGTGATTATCCAAAAATGCATTTCTTACTCTCTTTGTTTTTGAATAATTTCTGAGTTTTGTTGTTGTTGTTTATTTCTAGTTTCATCCCATTATGATATGACAGGACACAAGAGATCATTTCAATTATTTTATATGTATTTAAGCATGCTTTAAGACCTGAGATAAGGCCTATTTTGGTGAGATTTTCATGAACTATTGAGGATGATGTGTACTCTATTGCACATACAGTATCTGTTACAGACAGATATTGTAGATATCTGTTACAATACAATTGCTACTACATACAGTTGCTGAATTTTTGCTGAGTTAGCCTATTTATGAGGTGGACTACTGAACTCTTTTATTATGATTATATTGGCATCTATCTGTCCTTTTATGTTAAGAAGCTTTTTGGTTGTAAACTTTGGCATGCTGACATTTGGTGCATACATATTTACAAGGTACCTCTTCCTGGTGAATTGTTGCTGTTATCAATTTGTAGTGCACTTCTTTGTCTCATCTGATGAGTTCTGGGTTGAAATCCAGTTCCTCTGAAATTGGATTAGCTATTTTTGTCTGCTTTCAGAATCCAGATTGTCATTCTCCGTAATTGTATTTACACCCTATATGTTTCTTTAAGGATGAGATGTGTCTCTTGCAGGTTTCACATATTTGGGTTTTGTTTTTTAAACCAATCTTCCAATCTGTGTCTTTCAATTTCCGTGTTAAAACCATTTACACTGAGTGTCACCACTGAAAGGAACTTATTGATTCATATCATTGTATTTTTTTTTCAGGGCAGATTCTTTTCTATTTTTCTATTATTTAACTACTCTCTCAGTTAGATATATTCTTTCCTTTGGGTTCTTTGGTGATGTTAGCCTCACTGTCTGTTTAGAATTCCTTGAAGTATTTTCTGCAATGCTGGTTTGTGGTCTTGAATTACTTTAGATTCTCTTTATTGTAGAAATTTTTTCTTCTTCCAAAAATTTCAAGGATAATTTTGCAGGATATAGTAATCTGAATTGGCAATTATTCTCTTCTAGGATTCGAAAAACTTCAAGCTCTGCTGGCGTTTAATGTTTGCGTTGAGAAATCTGCTAATATTCTCAAGGTTTGCTTTATTAATTTGATATATTCTCCAAAGGCTCTTAGTGTTTTCTCTTCGTGATGAATTTTTGGGACTTGGGTTATGACTTGTCATAGAAAGATTCTTTTCTAGTTGTGTCTATATGGGGTTCTAAATGCCTAATTTACATGATCATCTATTTCAGTTTCTAATTTTGGAAAGTTTACAGCAGTAGTTACAGTAAACAAAATCTTTAGAGCTTTGATTTCCATCCACAGTCCCTTTCTGATACTGGGATTTATAGGCTAGTTCTTTCACAGTCACCTAGGAGCTCTTGAGTAAACCTCTTGTGATTTCTTGTTGTTTTTAGGATATCATTAAATAACTTATTGCATCATTCTTCTCCCAAATCCTGATATTCGCTCCTCTGATAAATGATGTCTGCCTGTATGGCTTTTTATTGTGTTTTTCACTTTCAGGATTTCTGTTTGATTCCTTTTCGTAACCTCTAATTCTTTATTAAAGTGGTCATTCATATCCTGTGTTGTCTATTTTAATTCCTTCAACTGTTTGTTTATGTCATCTTAAGGTACACTGAACATCTTGTTAACTAAATTCCTTCTCTTCTAATTTACATCCTTTTTGGGTTCCTTTAACATTTCAGTAATTTCTTCATGTATTTGCTTATTTATATTTTCTTTTATCTCTTCAAACACTTCAACTATTTAGAGTTTTGCGTCCTTTGTCTATAACTTCCTCTACTTTAGTGTCTAAGATACCAGCTTTTGGAGAGTTACAGATTTTTTGAGGCATCTTATTGCCTTATTTTCTCATGGTTCTTCTGTTTTTGTGTTGAATGTTGTAGATCAGTTTGACTAGAAAGCTCTGCCACTCTAGTAGAGATTCCTTGAATTGAACTGCAAGGAGAGAGCAACTACTAGTACTGTCAATATGCAAAGAACTAATAACATACTGTATAGGTATATAATTTAGAACTTGATTAGCAAACTTTCTATTCTTTCAATAACTCAGGAATACTAAGGATTTCAAATGGTGGAGAAAGGGCTGGAAGACATGAGATGATAAAAAGAAAGATTAAAATTTTAAATAAAATAAGAAAAATTGAGAAAAAAGGGAAACATTGAAAAGAAGAAAAGCCAAAAAGAGAAAAATACTAAGTAATTTTTTCATAGTATTATACTTGTAAAGAAGGGAATGGGAGAGGGAGTTCGAGAGAATATATTTGCAGGTAAGGGGAAAGAAAAAAAAAGGAAGGATTTATCATTAGAAAGTATACCAGTCTCATAGCTATTGTATCCATTTTATGAACTGGTAGAAACTCTATGCTAAAATATCCAAGCAATGACTTTTGGGCAGGGAAAATCTGACAGGTGATGGAAAACACTTTAGAAACAAAAATAACTCCACTCATACACAGTTGCTTATAAATATAGGCCTCTGATATCCCACTCATAAAAAAAGGAAAAAATTCATGTTTACTATAAAGAGGGGGTTGGGCCAGGGATACAGCTCAGTGGCACAGCACCTGCCTGGCCAGCACAGAGTCCTGAGTTTGATTACAGGCACCACCCTACAAAAAAACAAAGAAAGAAGGGGTAAGTGGGGAGACTTATAAAAGTGTGAGATGGGAAGTAAAGGAAAAGAACTGGGAGAGGGGCTGTAGGTGGACAGTGGAAGAGAATACAGGGAGATTGAATCCAGTTAGTGACCTAACAAAAACACTAACAATAGAAAAAAAGAAAAACATGAAACACCCCTTGCTGGGGGTAAGCTAATGTGATACATACGGTTGATAATGTCTAAGTATGTTGGGGATGGTGTTAGCTTGAGAAGTAGATTTACCCGTACCTTCCAAAACCTCCCCTGGAGTGTCTACAAAGCACAGTAATGCACTTTGAATGAACGTCCATGCAGAATCAATTTCTTTAAGAGGTTGAGGAACTATGTAAATATTTTATTACACAGTTAGATATATTGTGGCCAGTAGTTAGGAATATTTTCTTAAAACAGTGTTGTAAAGTGAAATTATTTGACAAAAGATATAAACATTGTAAAGTGAAATTGATTTTCAAAAAGGATATTCCTTTCAGTAATACTCTGGTCTAGAAAATCTGCTTCAGATGAAGATACAGAGAAGTGGGTTAACAGGTGAAAAGCAAATAACAGCTATAATATAATTGTCACTTCGCAGGTTTTATTTCTGATCACCACCACAGCCTTTAACAGATTCATCATAATTTCCATATTACAGATAAATAAACTTATCTGTAAGGCTGTGAGGGAACAATGGCTGTTCTCAAAGTCACATGGCTATTAGATGTTAGATCTGGAATTTAAGGGAAGGATTCTTTAATCTCCAAGGTCTGTACTCCACCTTTATATCAAAATTCTTCCTTTGTCTCTACTTCAGTGCCTATGGTATCAGCTTTCAGAAAGCCATGATTTTTTGAAGCATCTTATTTTAGGGAGATTATATATATATATATACATATATATATATATATATATATAAAACAAATCAACCCCAATCACAAGCACTGTTTTATTATACCACATACTATTATGGGCCAGAAATTTGGGCAGGCTCAGTTGAGCAAATGTTCCTCTCCAGGTGGCATTAGCCATGGAGGTGAATGTAGAGTTGGGGTGTCCACGTCTAGGTAGGCTCATTCACTTAGGTGACTGGGACTTAGCCCTGAATGCCCTGGCAGGACATGCAGCTGGGCATGTTGTTTGGTTTCTTTTGTGTTTTTACAGGAACATCTCTGCTGGAATAGTTGAGTTTTCTCACAACACGACAACTGGGTCCTACAAGTATGCATTACAAGAGATGAAATAGAAACTCAAAGTATCTGGAGCCCCAAATCACAGTACCTGTGACAAAATCCTTCTGGCATATTCATAAGAGTCACAGAGCTCTTGCAGCCCTAAAGAGAAGAGAAATAAATGTAGAGCCTTCCCTCACATATGGACCTCAATTAGCAGTCATCATGTTGAATGTATGTACACACAAGCTAAGTTTGATATATAATTATTCTATAAGAGCTCACAAGCTCTAATGCCTCAAAAATGCTACTTTCATATGCAAGAATTTTACTTTTCAAAAAAAAAAACCTATCTCCTTAAAATTTCCCTGTAAAGTTTCTGTTTACTTCAGAAACTAAAAGTGGTTGAAGAGAAAAATACTCAATTATGGAAACGGAGTTATTAGCTTTTAGTCTTTCTCTCCCTTGCTTTATGACTTCCTGGTTAAGTCACCAGCAGGAAGTTACAATTTGAGAAGTGATAACTCTGGATTCAGGACATGGTTTTCAGGATGACAGCAGTTAGATAAATATTGCTTCTCCTTCAATAAAATCTTACACAGCATTGTGCTTCGCTGCATGACCACTAAAGAAAGTCTCCATTTCTTAGTTACAGATAAAACTGGCCTGTCTTCATCAGTGTCTTATCTAGCTAGAATTCAAATGAGGCTTCCGTTTGCAAATTCATGCGGACTTCACTCCCAGCCAGCACAGGTGTTTCTGGCTCGTTGGCAACTCTAAGCATGGCTGAAGCATTTCCACTTCATTAAAAATTTCCCCTCCTCTCACATCTGTGCTAAGACCCCACACTTGTGGTTGGCTTGGCATACTAACTTCAGAAGTTAACCAGTTCATCACATGATTGATTTTCCCAGTTTAGGTAAAAATGGGATCCCAACATAATTCTCATATATTCACCAAATTTAAAACCTCCTGATTTTTGACATTCCTGATCTAAATAAGGATTTGTTTCTGCCAGCATCTTCCCCTGGAAGATCATTTCTCCAAGGAAATCCAGGCATTTTCTTCTGCTCACTGCCCTAAGCCTCGGGATGCTGCTAATGTGGCCTACTCAGAAGAACAACCACAGGGAATACGTGAGATACAACGCGAGTCTTCATTAGTGGTGCAATGGAAAATTCCTTTATGAACCAGTCTCCATTTGGATGGCAAACACATACAAGATGAGTCTGCGAGATGACATGCCCAACCCAGCAAGTCACACTCAAGTCCCTGAGCCAGGATTAAGGGCTACTTCTTGCTTCTAACCCTCTCTCAGAAAATGGAACATTCTGACTAACACTGTGTCCATTTGAAAATATATTGATAGGTGGGCTCCTAGACCCTGCTAGTCCATGTAAAAAATGTGAACAGAGCCTACAAATTTAAGGTCATTGCTAGTGCTGGTACTAAGGGCACCACAGTAAGTCATAGACTCAGATACCTAAATTTTGAGAGATCCTGTCTACTCCAGATTCTAGCCACCTCTCACCTCGCTTATATCCAGTCTATCCTTGAACTCTGTGTATGATGAAAAACATCTTTTATTTCCTCTATCCTCTGCACAGTACACCAAAACTTGAGCAAAAGGCTAATTAAGTTATCTCCCCCTTGTGAAGTTATGAAAGTTGATGCTATATAAAATTTTTCCAACAGCAACAACAACAAAAAAAAACGTAATATAGAGAGCCCTAATTATGCTCTTTTGAACTGCTTCATATTTTTGGAGACAGCTTCTGCAGAGAGCAGTAACTATTTTATGGGAGAAGAATAAAGAACTAATTCAGTCTTTGTTTTATTTAGCTACAAAATTAAAGCAGTGGAACTCACTACTTAACAGGATTTCTTGTAACGTTATACCTGAATATACACACTGAGAGATTCTTTACTGCCAGTGAGTATTTATAATGTAACAGTATACAGCATGTTAATAATCCCAAATCTGAAATGTATGGAACCAGAAAGGTTTCAGATTATGGTTTTTGGATTTCAGAGTAATTGCATGGGCATAATGAGATATCTCAGGGGTGACATTCAAGTCTAAATGTGAGATTCATTTTTGTCTTATATATACTTTATACATAAAGCCAGAAGATCATTTCATATCATATTTTAAATAATTCTGTATATGAAATAGGATTTTATAGTATTAAGTTTTGCACATGTAGCATCATTTTAGAATGTTACCAATTTTAGATTTTCAAATGAGGGATTTTCAGCCCATGCTTGACAATATATAATATGCATAAAAATAACATAATTGTTCTCATAGTAGAAATGTTAACTAGCAAAAAGGAAAGCAAAAGGAACCTACATAGCACATGCTGCCGTACCCTTTGACCTAATAATTCACTTTTTTAGAATACATCCTGTTTAAGCCTAAGTTTTCAAAACAGGAAATTTTGAGACAAAATTTATATATAAGGTTTTGGGAGGAGAGGATGTGAGTTCAAGGATTTGGGAATAAGCAAAAGAAAAGGAAATAAATTGGAGAAGGAGTTAAAATAATAAAGACGGTATACAATCAATTTAGCAGTTGCCTTACCAGAAAACACACATGGATTCTCAGTCACAAAGCCTCCTGAGAGGGCTATGGAAACACTGCGTCTGGCAATAGCCCATTGGATGAAGGAAGAGTAATTTATCCATTACAGTGTAGTTCCCTTATGTTTGCTCTTTGGCATTGATATTATAGACCCTTGAGGGCCTATAAGTATATAGGTTTCTCTTCTTGGAAGGTCACCCAGATACATCTAGCACAACACTGTGATCAAGCAAATTGGCTGAGGTATACAGTCTAAATCCAACCCAAATATAAATAAACTCTTCTACATGTGCTTAAAGGATATCTATTGCAGCATTTTTAAAAAGAAAAAAACTGAGAAGCTAACCAACCTTAACAGGGAAATAAATACTCAATGGCACTCCTTTAATCATAGGTAGATTAAAAACAATGAGGTAGGTCTGTGTCTATCCAAAGATACGTCTAGGAATTGTTTTAAAGTTACAGAATTACACATGCACAACCCATTTTGATGCAGAAAAATGTTAAGACATGCATCAGAATGTTAGCTACCACAACTAGAGTGTAGAGAACCCTCTAAGGGGAGATTTCACATCTTTAAGCATTTCTAAATAATTTTAAAATGTTAAATTAATACGTTAAAGGAAGGAAGAAGGCAAAGAAGAGAGAAAACAGGGTTAGGATCTAGGTAGATTTAGCTACTCTCTAATTCTGTTCAGGCAACTATAACAGAATACCATAGACCAGGTAGATTATAAGCCACTGAAATTTATCTCTTGCCTTTCCAGAGGTTGGAAAGGCCAACGTCAAAAGAGCACTAGATTTCATTTCTGGCTAACTTTCTGATTCACAGAATACTGATTTGCTGCGTTCTTGTATGGAAGAAGGAATGAGAGAGCTCCTTAAGGTTGCTGTTAAAAGAACAGTAATCCCATTCAAAACCTCATGACCTAGTCATCTCCCAAAAGGCCCCTCCTTTAATACTATCACCTTAGGGTTAGAATTTCAACATATGAATTTGAAGAAGGAGAGACACAAACATTCCAGCCATACCAACTGCCTCTGAATTCTGCGGGGAGACTGTCCCAATCAAGCAACAGGATTCCTCTTTGAGACCTAACTGCAGTCTCAGTCCCTAATGTAACTGTGGACATCTGTAAGAGCTTTTCCTTTGAAAGAGTTCAAATGACGTGTTTTCATATCTTATAATAATGGATGATAGAGGGAAGTCCACTGTTAAAATGAAACAGAGTTTGAATAACTTTTGTTAAACAGTACAGACTGAAAAAACCACCATGCAAAGAAGGTCCTAGGTGAAAATATGAATGAAACAGAGAGAAGGAAAACAGACAAACCAAACCATCTCAGTTGAATGTGGTCTCAGATCATTTGCGTGAAAAGGGACAAGGTAAGTGAAAGAGCAGAACAATCTAACAAGAGAGTTGCTGTGTTTGTTAAAGTGACTTTGGTAAAACATATTTTATGAATGTGTCCTAAGTGATAGCAATGAAAATAGCTACACCTATCCTCTAATAGAAAGTGGAGAGAAATAAGAGCTCTCAAAGAGTGAAGGGCTAGCCTCATTTTTCCCAATGCCTCTGAGTTAGAGAAATAAAGGAAATAAATCTTCACAATTGGTAAACAAGATGTTTTGTTCTGAAGTAGCTCCACTTGATGCAATCATTTAAGTCAATAGAGTTAGAGGTGCCACACGCTCCAAGTTGTGGTCTCATGTGTCTTTTAAGTCATTTTTCCCAAAGGTCACTGAATTTTAAAACAGAGATAGTCCGTAAAATTGATCTTACAAATATCCCAAGTCTAAAGTGAAAAAACAAAGATTAAAAAATGAAAACACAGGTACAGAAAACGATGGAAGGGAGTGTCACTCACATGAGAGCAGGACTCAGAGGACTGGCTGCGCACCTAGATGTCCTCTGAGGATCTGTCGTCCCCTTAGGTAGTTACTCATCTTTGCCAGACTTCTGCCACCTGCCTCTACAGAATGAGATCGACCTCCGAACTCCCTGCCGTGTTTATACTGTTAGGAATTATTTCTCCTAGGGAAATAACAGAACATTTGCTGACCTAAAGATAAGCAGTCACGCCCTTTCCTTTTCCATAGGGGTTAAGCAGGGTCTGAAAATAGGGAATGACTTATCCAAGCATTTGCAGCAAAAATTTGCCTAGAGAGATTTAAGAAATTGACTTTTCCCCAAAATAAGTATCTTTTTAATTCTTATCTTTAAAATCCTCCAAGCTCATTTTTTAAACCCCAGTGTAGAAAAAGTATAATAAATCACCTGAAATTTCACCACTTAGAAATTAAACAATTAAAATTTTGCTGAAAATTGATCCTTAAATAACTCCTATTCTCTCTCCCACTTTATCTAATATCCCTTCTCCCCAAGTAGAGGTGGTGGGTATCAAGGAAAGATTTAGTTTTACTTTATTCCTTGGTAAACACACTAGTGGTCCCCTGGTTTGAATATGGTATGGAATTTCATAATCTCTGAAACCAAAGCATCAAGAGCACAGGTTCAGGCTGAGGGCATGCAGAGCCCATTCGGCAGAAATATTCCTCCCTCATTCACCTCATTCACTCTGCTTTCCTGAGGGAATCCGTTCTTGGGTAAGGAACCACGACCAGAGGAGGAAGTTCACACTTGCTCATGTCACTCAGACTTCATGGGGTTATGGTGCACTTCAGTTCTGGATCTGGCAATGTCACGATGCAAAGATACAACACCCACGTCTTTAGTTGAGTGACTTGGTGACCTACGCAGAGGATCCAGCTTTAATGGGCACACGTGGTAGTCTTCACTATTTGGGAAGCACTACTGACATTTGGTTCCAGAATGAGCGAGAAGTCTGAATTAACCTTATGTGCATAAAAAGCACCTTTGGTACGTGAGGCCATCATGGACCATCATGAGAGGAAAACATGATGGGCCATCATAAGAGACAGAGTCCTCAGGCGAAGAAAAGTTAGGGCAAAGTGGAGACTTGAACTTTTCAGTTGAGAGTCTAAAAGGAAACATGACATCTTATTTTGAACAAGCCCATGTAATGTGTCATACTGATTATATAAATGTTTATGTGCATTTTTAAAATAAATGGCAATGTAACATGCATGCCATTGGGCACCCAACTTTTTCACTGGCATCCTTATCAATAGCTGCATGCTGATCTCTAATAAATAAATCATAATTATTTGTCTCCTTATTAATGGAACTTGAATCTTCTTATGCACTTTGTGAATAGTACAAGCAATGCTAAGGTTATCATGGCTAACATTTATCTTTTGACATACGCGACTGATTATTTCCTTAAGATAGTATTTTAGAAGTTGAATAGCTGGATCAGAAAGGATTCAGATTTCTTCTTTGGTGTCTCTACCAAACATACTTTGAGAAATAGTGTATTAATTTGTACCCTACCGACATTGCTCAAGACTGTCATTTCTCCATATTTTATTTAAATGTTGATAATATTTCATATGCAAATCTAATAAATGAGAGGGAAAGTTGCTTGTTGTAAAATGTCTAGAATGTTGATTATATTTTCATATTTATTGGTCATTTTTATTTATCCTGTTGTGAATTACCTATTTATGTCCTCAGCACATTTTTCCTATGAGGTTATTAATCTTTTTCTCAATGGTTTCTTGGAGTCTTTAGAATACACTTTAGAGACTATAAATACATTTTATATTGTACTATAAAAACATTTTAGAGACTATGGCTATACTATATTTTCTTTTTCATTCTTTAAATTTTATTTCATGACATCTTTTCTACATGAAAGTTCATCATTTTAAGTAATCAAATGTGTTAGTACAGTGGTACCTCAGTTCATGGACTTAACTAGTTCTATGATTTTGGAAAACATGGCCATGTTTGAGTTTGTGCAGGAAAGGCAGCTGAGTCATGTTAGTCACTCAGTGCAGAGTTTGCAAAAAAACAAACAAAATTTTGCCAGGTGCTTCTGTTGGCACACCAAACTGTCTGTAAGCAAAAGTGTCCGTGAACCAAGGTATCACTGTATTTTATTTTGTGACTTCCACCTGAAGTGTCATACTTAAAAAAGGTCTTCCTCAGTCCCCAAACAGCCACAGCATCCCTATTTTCATCTACTCTTTGTATGACATAAGTTTTACATTTAGGCTGTTGGTCCATTAAGAATTATTTTAAGGCTACCACTGTTTTCAATGTCTAGTCATTTGCTTCAGAGTTTTTCAGTAATCCATGCTTTCTTCACTGACTTAAAGTATTAATTTTCAATATTCTTGAGGCATTTCCTAGAATTTGTTCTATCTCGCTTATCTATCAGTTCGCTACTCCTCCAGTACATGGTTGGTTACTGAAAATTTAAATATGTTTTAATATTGGTGAATTCTTTGAAAATATTCAAAAAATGTAGTAAGTTCTATGACTCAAATGTATGAAAGGAATGCAAGAAAAGGAAGATATTTACCTGCACTGATGTAGAGAATACCCAACGGAAAACACAACTGATAATATCAACAAAACCAACTATAGAAGAAGAATTCTCACTGTATTGGTGAGGGTCCTCTGTGGACCTGATTGGATAATATATTGTGGACTCTCCTGCCTCGGGTTCTATAAGCCTACTTCATCAATCCCAGGACAGAGCATGAATCCCACAAAGCGGGAGTATCCACAATATTTCTGTATTTGCTGAAGAGCAGAAAGGCACAGTAACTGCTCAGTCCCAGGAGCTGGAAGTCTAAGAACAAAGGGAATTAAGAATGCAGCACCAAACCAAGATCCCAAACCTGAACACTCTCTAGAGAGTCACTAGAATGAGCCCATGCTGGAAATCTGGAGAAACTGGAATCTGATGTCCACAGTCAATGACAGCAAAAGACACACCAACTCAAGCAGAATGGAGCTTTTCAAATGTGCACCAAGGTCCTTCTCTTTTATTCCACCGCCGGTTAAATGCCTATTGACTGGTACCACTCCATCGATGGGTCTCTCCCCTCCACTCAGTTTGCTGAACTGCATACCAGTTATCTCTGGAAATAACACACAGACACACCCAGAACTATGCATTACTACCCTACTAGGTATTTCTTAATGCACTGAGGTTGATGTAGCCTGATTAATTGTCAGACTTACCCACTCATTGTGGGGAAGAATCTTAAGAAAAATAACTTGGATGTCCACAATGCAGTTGATATAAACACTTGTTTCCCCTATCATGAACTATGACAAAGCTCTTCAGGAAATTCTCACCAAAACTCTCCCACAATTTTAACACTATCTTTTGATTTTCTGTAGGCTTTTAATAAAAGCTTATTTCAAGAGCATCTTTTTTTCTTTTTTTTTTTCTCAAATGCTTCATCCAAACAGACCCTTTCTAAAATTTCTTACACAGATGACATTTTTTCATTCTTCGCAAACTGTGCTTTTGCCATCTTGAAGATTTCCTGGAACTTCTAAGGATCTAGACATTCAGTTTTTATAGGGACACTCCAGGCTACACGTTCAGTATTAGATAAGAAGCATCAACCTTTGGAAAACTACAGCTGCCCCGGTGGAAATACATGTGAGCGACATTTCTGGAAATAAGTAGGAGGAACAGAGTGTTCAGGGCTTGAGTAGGTGAGAGGACATATGACAATGACCTTTACGTACAAACATTTTAGTGCCTAAGCACATCAATGATAAACACGGGCAAAGAGAAAATTAATAAACTAAGAGAGGACCTTGAGTAGCAACTGGGACTGAATCACAGTCATAAGTTTGAGCCTATCAGTCAGTTATTATAGGATAATAAACCAAGAATTCAGGGAATGATCACAAAGACCATTGTGAAGCTTTTGATTAAAACACACAGGGGTTCCCCATTAATAGGGTAGATGCTATCCTGAGCACATTTAGAAAAATTCTTGGCTTATCATGTCACTAAAAATAAATGTCATTCATCCAAAATATCACAAGAAATTCTCACATTACCTTCATTAATCTTGTAATTATCCACTCAAATTTATATAAGAATTTTCCCAATTAAGCATTCAGATCAACATATGAAAGAAAAGAGTAGATCCTAATTATGTGAGTTAGGAATGAGTTTTCTTATACTTGGGTAGTTAAAAAAATCTAGGAGAAATTTTAGGTCATTCATTTACTCATTTACACATTCATTCATTCATTCAATAAATAAAGATTTCAGACTCAACAGAGTACCAAATGCTGTTCTAAACTGGACATAGAGAATAAAGTTGGTAAGGTACTTGCCTACATATAGAGGGAAAGTGTAACAACAAATCAATAAATATCAGATATTGAAAAATTTGGGAAGAAATGTTGTAAAAATAAATAAAGAGTGTGTCATGAAGGCTCTGAGAGGAGGTGGACATTAGGCCAAAGCAAAAGAGAAGCCAGGGAGCAGGGTGTGCCATGCCCCAGAGGAGAAGCCATCTGGAGAGGGAGTGCAGGCCAGGGTTAGCTGGCCTCAGAAAATAAGGAGAGACATAGGAAGGGTAGGAAGGGACATGTTGAATTTAATTTTAGAGTAATGGGAAGCTACTAGAGAAGTTGTGCAAGGGAGTTAGACAAGTGTCCCAGATGTACATATTTAACTGAACATTTTGATCAATATGTTGGGAATGATTCTGGAAGAGTGATAGGTAAGATCATTTCCTGCAGTGATTTAGGAGAGAGACAATTGCATGAATTACAGCATATGTATTGGGTGATACTATGTCCCCCCAAGTCCTCATATACTTGATGGGGCTGAGTCTGATGCTTGTGATCAGTTTGTTGTCTAACGCTGGGATTGATGATGTGAGTGCTGCACTCACCCAGGGGTGGAGCTGAGATTCAGTGTAAAGGAGGCGGGTCTTCCTCTTGCTCGCTTCTGCGCTTCTGCCCTCCGCTCTCTCTCGCCAGGGTGCCTTGCTGTTGTGGCCACCATGAATGGCAGCCCCACTATGCCACACTGCCTTGGAGCCAAATGAGTATGGACTGAAACCCCCAGAGAACTGTAAGAAATAAACCTTTCCTTCCCTAATTTTGGGCGTCAGGTATTTTGTCTCGGCAATGAGTAAAAAGTAACTAAGACAGCATAAAAGTTTGTCATGGAGAAGTAGACAGATGTAGGGAGCAAATTCAAGACATGCTGATGAACTAGATTTCTACATTCCCGGTGCCTGGATTCAGGTCCTTATTTTCAGCAAGAGTCTATGGTGATTCTTTAATTCAGGTCATATATTAATTGTTTCTAATCTATAGACTAAAAGTTCATAACATTATAGCTTTATATATTTTGAAAAACTTAATAAATATTTTGGTAAGAATTTTTTTGCTCAGTATTTCAGGGTCCAAAAAATACTTGTATTTCTTCGAATATATGTATATATGTATTTCTCCATGAGCTCATCAGTCTTTCAAATAATTCATTTCAATGATATATCTCATTCCATGTAGATTTGGCAGTATAAATCTCAGTTTAAAACAAAATATAATAGCAAATGTTTCATTTTGAGGTATTTTTCCATGTATATAGATGCATTTTGATAAAAAATCAACTATGATTATCATTGATATGACAAATATAAAAAATCATGTAAAATCCACGTCTCTGTTAGGATGTCTATTAAGAATGCCGCATGCATTCTCATCTGCACGGGGTGAGATCTTTTCAAAGACAATGGGTACTTTTGAATTGGTCCCATCATAAAAATTCCCAGCTTACACATACACATCTACACACAATACCATAAATTCTATGAAAAATCTTTGCAAACTAATGGGGCCCATCAGATAAAATGTGACATTATACATTGTACTAGTCATTTGCTGAATCAGGTTGACACTATTTTTATTAACTTTAGTGAAAATGATGACATACCTAAAGGAAAAGCAGATCATTCCCCTATCTCTGAAAGCATCAAACATCGAAATTAGCAAGGTGTGATTTATCTTTGGGTCCTACTATTTTATCTTTGCATGGAGGCTCCTGTATTAGGCAACAAAGAAATACCATTTCATTGAAAAGCACATTTTCTGGGCAGCTGTTGTTTATTTGTGTTTTCTGTCTTAAATAAGCCAACGGACAAGAAAAGCACAAAGCAGGATCACTAGGAGCCTGTTTTAAAAGTCAAACCTACAGTACCTCAACCCCACAACACCGAAATGCAATGTTCTCGGAGGGTGGAAATTCTTGACTAGTCTCATGGTTTAAAAAAAAAAATTACCCTAATAAATTTATGCCATCGTAAAATCATCTGAGCTCAGCTAAACCAGCTTTATGGATATAGTTAGATGGCATTATTTTAAAATTATGCTGGAGGCAAAATGACAGCAGCGAAGGCCACGCACACAAGAAATTATGTCCTGATCTCTTCACACCGATACTAGTTCTAGTATCCATTTTTTAAATGATCACATTCAGATACTAAATCCATTTTCAATTATTTCATTAAGAAAAGAACAAAATCTCATTTCATGTATATTTTTCCCTTTGAGTGCTTTACCCCCCAAATGGCAATAATATTGTAAAATATTTATTCCATTAGTTTTAGGTAATTGAAATGCCAAGAGCTAAGCGCTTAATCTCTGCTGGCAGTGAGAGCTGCCTGCTGTCATTTTTTATTAAGTCCTTTTTTGCTGCTTTTTTTGCATAGTCAATAACAGTGTCTAAACCCAAGAAAAGATATAGAGTAACATTTAAACGGCAGCCTATGATAAGGTAATGTTTACACTCAGGATAATATGAAAATGTCCACTCTACAGGGGTGAAGATTTTTCTCCAGGTTAACTAATTAGGAGGTTTATTAACTTCATTCATTATTCTGACAAGCCCAGAGATTTCTAGACATTACTAACTTCTTAAGCACCTTATTCCGTAAAGAACTGGTGTCTGTTGGAATCAGGACAGGTAGATTTTGCCCAGAACTTGATATTTATCTTCCTGTGCCTGCAATGGTACAAAAAACGAATACTGAGCAACCAATCTTAAGGCCTTGGGGCACTGAGGAGCCCTCAGTGAGGTCCCTCGTCATCTTTATGGTACCTTCGTCCCTCCGACTGGTTAATGTACAGTATACCCAGCTGGACAGGGATCAGTGACTTATCACCATGCTAAACAGACAGCAAACATATCTATCTTTAGTGGAACTAACTGGGAAGAGAAAAGTGTATTTTAGCCACAAGGGAAGCGAGCAGGCCCAGTGCTCCCTGCCACATCACATGGCAAGAGGTGAACCCCTGGGAAATCTGTCTGTTTTGTTTTTTTGTTTGTTTGTTTGTTTTTGTACCTGGAATTGAACTCATAACCTTGCACTTGGTAGGCAGGCACTGTGCTACTGAGCTATATCCCCAGCCCAATCCTGGGAAATCTGGACTCTGAGTCATGAAATATGACAACCTTGTATCTTAGCTGTATTTATGTTATATTTT
Source organism: Dasyprocta punctata (assembly GCA_004363535.1). Classification (NCBI taxonomy): domain Eukaryota; kingdom Metazoa; phylum Chordata; class Mammalia; order Rodentia; family Dasyproctidae; genus Dasyprocta; species Dasyprocta punctata. Next base: position 4,169 of record RJWM01028232.1, on the reverse strand, counting down.
CTTCCAAACATGAGTGTTTATTATTGCCAATATCCTAATAATTTAAGCCTAAATTTTAATGACTCTCAATCAACACGCTATGGTACAGGGAAAAGCATGCTGACATTGGAGTAAAAAAAAAAAAAAAAAAAAAAAAAAGATCTGAACCAAAGCCCATTCTTGCCTAAGTGGTGCATGACCTGAATCAAGATACTTAACTTCTCTCAACTTCAATTTTCTCATCTGTAAAGTAAGAGCAGTACCTACTTCACAGAGCTATTGAGGTCAGGATTGGAAAAGATGGGAGGTAGAGAAATGGCTTAACCATGGACTCTGGAGTTGAATCTTGGCTTTAATTTTTGGCTGTACAATTTACTAGGTTTATTGCCTTGGGCAAGTTACAAGACTGTCTAAGGTCTAATTTTTTTTCATACACGCAAATGCAGTATTCACTGCATAGAATGATTTATTAGGGCAACAAATATCTCTGGAGTGACTTCCATGAGCTGGGAATTAGGGATATTGCAGAAAATTTAATGGATAATAATCCCTTCCTTGAAGGAGCTTAGGCTTTAGTGAAAAAAAGAATACAATGAATAAATAAACTTAAATAATAGTACTTGGGAAGCCATGAATCCTACAGAGGAAAATAGAATAGAAAAGGAGAGATGGGATATAAAACCCTTAGCTCAGTGCCTAGTGCTTGGTAAGTACCAACTAAACACTGTCATTTCTCCATCTATATTAAGAAACCTCCTATACTGCTATCATTCATAGCAGTAATTTATGGCTTTTCATAAGTCGTTCTGTAATTTAAATTTCATTAGTCATTCTGCAATTTGAGAGTAAGAAGAGGAAACAAGTGAGATATCACCACTGTCTCCTCCAAATCTAAAAGCTGAGGTCTTTTAGACAATGATGCACTGCTGAGCCCTCCTGGCTCTATGGAAGAGAAGAGGAGTTTTGTCCAGGGAGTCAGCATAATACTGAAAGAAGAGAGAAAATCTTGTCGGGAGCTTATAAGAAAGAAAAATAACTTTTGAAACTGGAAGAACTGCTTTTGAAAAATATGACAAAATGAAACTTTGGGAAATTTAAAGAGAAAGACTATCTCTGAGGCCAAGACTAAGTGTGGCACAAGCACTGCCCCTACTCTATTGGGAGTCACGTGCCTTGAAGCATGGCTCCAGGGCGTCAGGGACGGTGCCCTCGGCCCAGGTTTGAGCACGTTCAGAAAGTGCTGATAAGCCCTGAGAACACCAGAGCACACCCACTAGAAACCAGAATAACCAGGGAACTCTTTTTTCCCTTTGGAGGTGATCATGTTTTGAGAAGTAAAATTGATTTGGGATACAACTGTGAACCTGCTGTGACTACTCTTCTGGAAGTAGAAGGCGACATGTCCGTTAAACAGTCAATCTCTGTATTTTACAGCTAGATTTTATTTGAAAATAAAAGACAAACTCCTTGTGCTATGGAGCTCCTTCCCTGTGGTAATGACCTACCAAAAAGCCAACTGAAATTTAGATCAAATAAAATTCCCTTCATTGTCTGCTGTAAACAATGACCCACTTCACTCATGTTTTAAGACAGTCACCCTGCAGAACAATGCTTTGTGAAATATGTAAGAAGTGCTAGTTTCCCCCGTGCAAATGGAAGTGGGAAATAAGTTTGCCAACTAAATGCTACTGGGTTGTCAGTGTTGGAGGAAAGAATGCAGTTTCCTCACTTTTGTTGCATTCTTTCACATAAAAGCTGTTGAATTATCATACTTGCTTATTGTCTTCCCATACTTTTGTACATCCTACATTTCCTGCAGGTAATAGGTAAGTAGTGAGTTTGAGGGGAAAGGGTCAAAGAGCATGGCTCACTCCATTTCTCTCCCTTGTCTCTTTAGAAAATGATGTAGTCTTCTCTGTGCAGGAAGTCGGATAGGGGGGACCTGGATGGACCAGTGCTTTATGAAAATCTGCCTATTTGGTGAAATTGTTTCTAGAGTACACACCAATCCTGTTTCTGTCTTGGGAGACTAGTAGCACACATTTTACCATCACAGTTCTGCAGGTAATAAACCACAAGATCAGGCCTTGTCTGGTATTTCTGGAAAAGATAAGATTCACCTTCAAACTTCTGGGACATCGAGTAAGGAGTACTGAAAAATGAACACAAAAGAAGATAAGCAGGCTTCAAAATTTTGTAGGAAGATAAAAGACAAAGAAAAATCTAAACTATTTTGAAAGAGAACAGCTTCAGAGAACTCATGTTTCTTGATTTCGATATTTACCATAGATCTGCAATAATCACAGAGTATAGTGTACAAGGATACATATGTGGATACAAGGACACATGCACAAGGATACGTGTGCACAAGGATGCACATGTAGATAAGTGCTACAAAATGGTGCACCTGAACGTGGATCCTTACATACATGGACATTTGTTTTTTGGCAGAAGTATAAAGTAAGTCAACTGAGAAAGGATAGTGATTTTAAAAAAGTAATGCTAGAATAAACTGAGTGTCTCAAAGAGAAAACAAAAAGATCTAGAAGAGAATAAAAAAGCAATTATTACCTTGGTTGACACCAAGACTTATTAGTTAGGACGCAAAAAAACATAAACAAAAATTGGTCACATGGACTTCAGCAAACACTCGAGTCAAGTTTATTCAATTCTCTTATCACTCCCACAGAACTGGTTGTCAAGTACTGATCAGTACTTTTACTGTTCTAGCTCTTCCTGCACCAGAGCCAGAGGGTGTGGGTTTTCCACCTTTCTGGGTGTCTGCAGCTTACTATGGCTAGGCTCATGGATGAGGACTCTTTGGCAAAAGGAACAGGTGCCAAAGCAAGTCTTTACCAAGAAGACTTGGGACAGGCCTTGCTAAAAATGTAGAAATGAGTTGGACTCAGAAAGTCAATAGTGTAGTATGCTGATATAAAAATATCAACCCTGGTATAGAAGAAGGTGTGGAGGTACTTATCTAACCTCTGGTGCAAAACACAACCTGCATAGATGCTGAGCATTTGGACCTTGCAAGATAAGGCTGAGAATTTGGCCATTAGTGGGTTTCTTGAGCTCAGGGTGCAGCTGCTACAGCTTTTCCTAAATTGCACTCTTCCAAATTTTCCCAGTTACATTCAAGACACATAGTCAATGACAGGGTGTCTTAATTACTTACTTCACTGCTGAGACACAATATTCAACACTCCATGATAAAAGGAAGAGAGGTTTGTTTTGGCTCATGGTTCAGTCCATATTCAGCTGATTCTAAGATGGGACAACATGGCAGAGCGGTGTGGAGGAAGAATAACTGCTCAGGATATGGCAGTATGGTGAGATGGAAAGGAGGAGTGAGACAGGCAGATTGACCCTTCCAAGCTACGACCCAGTGAGCCATCTCTTCTGACCAGACTCCACCTCCTAACCACAAGTCAGCTCTGTAAGCCCTCATCAGCCAGTCATCTTCCCAAAGCCCCATCTACAAGCGCTTGAGACTCTAGACGTAAATCTCAACACAAAAAATAGACTTTTCCAGTACAGGTCATTTAGATCTTGTGAGGCAAACAGTATTTGCAGCTTTTAAATGTGACTCATGTACTGTGATTACTAAGGTTCTATATTTGTATGGTTAGTACTAAGCACTTGTACAAAGGGAAAAATAAGAAAAAACTTTTAAAGTAAAAACAACTGAAGGAGGAAATAAAAGAACATTGAATAAGACCTAGTGATTGCATCTACCACAGACATGACTTTGTAAATTTAATAAGCCAGTGGTAATATTTCTACTTTCCTAGGACAGGACACGGTGTAACTGATTAGACCCTGGCCGTTGGGTATAGTAAAAATGTATTACCCAAATTAACTTCCAGCTTGAAGTTTTTCTCCTATTTGAGTTTATTTTATAGATGATAGACTCCAGAAAACCAACATAAACTGTGTGCCTTCCTCATAAAGCAGAAATTTAGATTTCCTCTTCAATAAAATGATCCTACAATTTATTCTCCAAACATGGAATTTTGATACTGCAAGTGGCTACTATCAGTCATTACTCTAGGATAACAAGCATTCACCAATACTGTCCAGGGACAGTGAGGCTTGCAATCAGTCTCCTCAGTGACCATGAGTCACAACCATGAATTTTAGCAGCACCAAGTTCTATGTTCAGTAAGAAGGAAAGAAAGAAAGAAAGA